>JASTWR010000269.1:0-253822 GCA_030770355.1 Harpagoxenus sublaevis
ACCTCTTGCGTGCTTAGGTGTGATAGATCAAACTCGTTACAAATTTCTAACCAAGCTACGTCATTATCTTTTAGCGTAATAGAGTCGCTTTTTTTCACTTCTATTATATGCTTATACTTTTTTAATATATCAAAAAATAATGTTTTTTGAAGTGATGTAAAATGTTTTGATTTACTTTTAGATTTTTCCATATTGCTATACGACTTCCAAATTTTAAGGTTAGACACAACTAGAGAGAACAAAACGTATGTTTAAACACTTTATTATTGTGAAACTGCACCTTAAAATTCTTTGATTTCCTTATATTTCTTGTAAACTATATTCTTTTTCGAAGTGAACACTAGTCAGAAGAAAGTTTTTCGAAACAAGTATTGTCTTAAGAGGTCTACGAACCTGACTTGGAATAAGACGCCTTATTTGCCATTTTAGCGAACAGATAAGACCGTCTTAAAGGACTATGAATTGAGAAGTTCTTCAGATTGTGCTTATGGCATATGAGATGCATTTATGAATCATAATGAGTGCGTTCGAAAATGATGTTGGTGTTGGGATTGGGAAATCGTGAAGTTGGCGGTATTAAAAATTGCCAACGCTGCGTTTCGTTTCTCCTGTTGGGAGAATAAAAAATGGTATAAGTGCTGGTAAATGTTATACATCGCAAGAAGAAATTAGCTTGTTGCAGGAGGTATGTATAAGTAGTTAATAAATATGCTAATATTGCCGAATATATTGCCGAACGTCAAATTTATGTATAATTTATATACAAGTTATATATACTTAATTGTAATCATAATTAATTTATATTTAAGCATAAGTATATAATAAATTTACAGACCCACTTTTTGCATTATTACTGTTAAATAAGCAAGTATAAAGAAACGAAAAAAAGAGTGTAATCCAAGAATATCTTACAACACAATCAGTTATGGAAGAATATATTTTACTCGAAAATATTATGTTCGAATCTTCTAGTAGTTCCTCTTCTAGTGACAGCGATGACGATGAAGAATTACAGGATATTTTATTTAATAACAATAATAGAGGTGAAATGAGAACAGTACCAAAAATAAAAAATTATATGGAACATGTTGTTACAAGATATACAAATATTGAATTTAAATCACATTTTAGGTTAGTCATGTCACTTATTTATAATTATATATCGTTATTTAATATAAAATATTTATGTTATCGATAGTATCCTTTGTGAAAAAACTTCTCATATTTTCTTAGAAATTTTGTAAGAATTGGCACTTATAAAAAATTTAGAAAAATTTTGAACTCAGATATTTTCAGAAATAATTGGATAAGAATTTTCAGAATATTTCAGTATCCGTATGTATATGAAAATTTCTGATAAATTGTATATGAAAATTTCTGATAGATTTTCTCATATTTATTCAGATTTCTGCAAATATGTGTTTAAGATGTGTAATTTTCCCTGAAAAAATCTGAAAATTTTTATAAAAATTCTGATTAATAACATAAAAAATGTTGAGACATTTTTCCAACAGCGATGTAATATTTATTACAGAATGGAGCGTAATACTTTCCATTTTTTGTTGTATTTAATTGGGCCTAAATTGGCTAATCCTCCATTCATAGGGAGAGAACAAATTGATGCGACAAAACAATTATTAATAGCAATTTATGTTTTGGCAACACCAGACTCTTATCGCTCCATATGTGAAAGATTTGATGTTGCCAGATCAACGTCATGGCTAAGTGTAAAGAGAGTAGTGCGAGCAATATATGGCATTCGTAATCAATTTATCAAATGGCCTACCTACGAAGAAGCTCAAACAACATGGACAAACATACAAATGCTATGTGGATTTCCTAAAGTTTTGGGTATTATTGATGGGACACACATAAACATTGCCCGGCCAAAAGAAGATGCTAACAGTTATGTAAACCGAAAAGGCAGATTCTCTGTGCAGTTACAAGTAATTAAGGAATAAAAATTTTTGTTATTATCTTAATGTAAGAGATAGTAAATACTACAAACTCTAATGTTAAGTAAACAATATATAGAAAAATAGAGAACTGTTTGTTAAAAATAACTATATTTTCTTTCTAGGTTGTCTGTAAAGATGATTTGTCTTTTATTCATGTATTTGCTGGAATGCCAGGATGTGTCCATGACATGCGAGTATTTCTTTATTCCGGAGTGCAAAAATATTGCACTCCAGAATATTTCCCTGAAGACAGTCACTTATTAGGTGATGCAGCATATAGTATACAAAAAAATGTCATGGTACCATTCTATGATAATGGTCATTTAACCAGAGAACAGAGAAAATTTAATAAATGCTTGTCTTCTGCTCGTATAACTGTAGAAAGAGCAATTGGATTATTAAAAGGACGATGGCGTTATTTATTGGAAAAGTTACCTATGACAAGAACAGATTTAGTTCCATATTATATAGTTAGTTGTTGTGTATTACACAACATTTGTTTATTAAGAAATGATGCCATCGAAATAATGCCTATTGTTGTGCCTGGCATTCTGTACGCAATGGAACCGTTAGCTGTCAGTGATGAATTGAGAGAGGAAGGAAATGTAAAAAGAATCAGATTAATGGAAATAATTACAAATGATAATCTGCAAAGGAGGAATTAATTAGTTTTGTACACCTGAATAAATGTTTACAGTATCTAATGTTTAATAATGTTTACAGTATTTATTAAATAACATAGAAATAAAACATGTAAAACAATACTTTTTAATATTTATAATAGTTTTTATTATATTTATAAAAAAAGTTACAAAAATACAAAGTTTGAACATTTAATAAATGCAATATAGTATTCTAATGAAGAAGAAACATCTTATAAATAAAAAATGAATTATTACATTTTAATCTATAATAAAAAAAAAAAATTATTTTGCTTAATTACCTGTAACATATTTTTTAGTTATAATAATGATAAAAAGAACAATCAACTCATTAACTTAGAGCTAATTAATTAATATATAATCCATTATTTTATAGTATTAATAATTGTGAATTAATAATATCATAATCTAACAAAAAGTAATACTTTTATAACCTGTTCAAATATTTTAAAGTTAAGAATTAACATCTTAATGAAATATATTTGTAATACTTAATATTTATTTAATGTAGTTTTGCAGAAACTCATACTTAATTTGTACTTTTAGTGTATCACTTTTATTAAATATGTATTTTACTTTCTCATTTGGAAAACTTCTTTCAATTCTCGTAATATTTGTAACTTTTCTGTTCTATAATTATTATTATCACTCAATACTTCTATTTCTAATTCTATTATGAAGCATCTAAGTAATGATAACTAAACTAAAAGATTTTTATAATGTTGAATATTAATTTTGTTACAAATTACTACCTCTAAATATATCCAGTCTTTTCGGTCATTTCCACTTTGAGCGTTATGGTCGATAATCTGACGATACCGTCTTTTTAGAGTATCCATTCTATTATAACACTGAGTGACTGAAAAATTATATTTTTTTTCATGTTTCATGCGTTGAGAAATATGCATCCACATTTTTTTATGAGGAAATTTCCCCAGCATATACGAATTTTCTTTGTACAACGATATCAGATAAAGCGTAGCTTCATGTGTCCATTTTTCCGCGTTTGATTCTAAAGAGAAAAAAGCAAATATTTAATAAATCTGGCTTATTTTCTGTAATTGTGGTTTAAACACACCTATACTTGGCACGACTGCCATATCTTGATTATTGTCCTCAATATCTGAGACATTGTTATATTGAACTACAGGACTTGTATTCGAACAACTGGACCAACTATTATCAGTTCTCATCGAAGGCATTGATAAGGCAGTACTTGTTCTCGAATAACTGGACCCACTATTATCAGTTCTCATCGAAGGCATTGATAAGGCAGTACTTGTTCTCGAATAACTGGGCCCACTATTATCAGTTCTCATCGAAGGCATTAATAAGGCAGTACTTGTTCTCGAATAACTGGGCCCACTATTATCAGTTCTCATCGAAGGCATTAATAAGGCAGTACTTGTTCTCGAATAACTGGGCCCACTATTATCAGTTCTTATCGAAGGGATTAATAAGGCAGTACTTGTCCTCGAACAACTGGGCCCACTATTATTAAATCTTAGCGAACGCGTTGATAAATCAGCATCACGTGCAAGATATTTGCTGTTTAAAAGAAATACTGTTGTTTTCTGGGACAATTGTTGATCATTATTGCTGGATTGCACAGATTTTTCCATTTTTGCACTCCTCGTTTAATAGTAATCATACAAAAAGAGAGTCTCTGTAAATACATTTATATATTAAAATAGATTTTTGTACTATTGTACTCAATTATGATTACAATTAAGTATATAACATGTGTATAAATTATACATAAATTTGACGTTCAGCAATGTATTCGGCAATATGAGCATATTTAATAACTACTTAATTTACATACCTCCTACAGCAAACTAATTTTTTCTTGCGATATATAACATTTACCAGAACTTAACACCTTTGTTTTTGTTATTTTCGTTTCCAACGAGAAAAACGAAACGCAGCGTTGGCAATTTTTAATACAGCCAACTTCACGATTTCCCAATCCCAACACCAACATCATTTTCGAACGCACTCAATAAGATATTCCGTAATAAGACATTCTTGCTGAAGTTTACGCTCAAGCAGTTACTAAAATACGATCTTATTGCCTGTCTATGAATCGAAACGCCATCTTAAGACCATTCTTAAGCAATTCTTATTTTTAAGCAGCGACTATGAATACCGGCCATAGTATCTACGTATATATTTCTTTGTTACAGTTTGGCCAAGAAGTAATGCGTGGGAAATCAGGAGACAAGAAGAGCGGTTTCAACAATTTTTGTTTAAATTGGCAAATCCGTACCGATACTGGGGACCGTATAGAGGACGAAGACGAGGACGAGGACGAGGCCGAGGCCGAGGACAAGGACAAGGACAAGGACAAGGACAAGGACAAGGACAAGGACAAGGACAAGGACAAGGACAAGGACAAGGACAAGGACAAGGACAAGGACAAGGGCACCAATAAAGTTATTGGTTGATAAATCAATAACTTAAATTGGCAATGAGAGTCAGACGCGGTAATTAGTGCGTGTTTAATCAAAAATGATTTATTTAGGGATACAAAATCCAATATTCCGTACGTTTCGGCACCAACATCGGGCCATCTTCAGCAGATATACAAAAAATTAAATTCTCGATTTCTCCATCATACCCAGCGTGTCGCGAGATTGCAAAGTCAAGAACCTAATACCGAGGTATGAGTAACCAAATGATCGACATCAAATAGTACGGAGAACGAGATCGCAGTAACAAACACATATTTTCATCTATGTATCGATAGTCGTCAGCGCAAAATCACGAAATTATTTAAAAAACAATGCTTTAAGAGCTACATGGTATTGTCACGAAGAATATAACGACACTGAGTGTGCAATCTCAGAAATCGAGAATTTAATTTTTTGTATATCTGCTGAAGATGGCCCGATGTTGGTGCCGAAACGTACGGAATATTGGATTTTGTATCCCTAAATAAATCATTTTTGATTAAACACGCACTAATTACCGCGTCTGACTCTCATTGCCAATTTAAGTTATTGATTTTTGAATTTTGAGAGTCCTTAAGGATTTTATTTATTGGTTGATATTTTCATTTCCTAAGAATGGAAATAATTGTGTTCTATTTTATGTAATTAAAAATAAAAATTTCACTGACAAGAATAACCAGCGTCTTCATATTGCTGCCGTTACGATCCACATACACGAATCCTTTCTCGATGCGCTGCCGGGACGCTGACAATGGCGTCGTTAGAGGCACGCGTTAATTAGTTCATTTACGCACATTCATATATTTTCTTGCACCGAATTCAAGATCAGGTTTCTAACCTCATGCTTCTTTCAACAAATACTGGATAGCATCCTATTTCCTAATCAGTCTTACTACCTTTTCTTTAATAATTAAAGTTACAGCGTATAAAATAAAGTTTATGCGTAATAATTTTTTCCACATGCATTTTATTCTTATATATATATATATATATAATTAAAAATATAAAATTAATATTGTGAAGTAATGATTGTTTCGTATGATCTAACAAATCATTAAAAACTGTATAATTATTGCTGTATGAATTTCATGATAAATATAAGGTTGATATGTATATATTACAAAGATTATTCTGGCTTTCCATATAAGAATAATCACATTATTATTTATAATAAAAAGATTAGAGAGAGAGAGAGAGAGAGAGAGAGAGAGAGAGAGAGAGAGAGAGAGAGAGAGAGAGAGAGAATTACCGCATTTTATCAATTAAAAACTATTTTCATGTGTATAGTTGTAAGGTTACTTTTTTAAAGTTATTATCTTAATATCTAGACATTATTAAGTAAAGAAGTAAACAAATTTTTGTTAAATTAATTACATTAAATGTAATCATATTTATTATTTTATACTTATCACAAATTATTAAGCATAATGAATTTATAAATACAAGTATAAATGTAAGTAGACAGAGTGATGTTGAAGCAGTATTTTACAATTTTTCTTTTAAATTATACCTTACTTAACGTGATGTAAGAAATGTTTTAAGAATGTACATTATTTGTGCTGCAGTCTCCCTAAATTACGTCAGCTCATTAATATTGATAATTATAATACACTTCTAAACGGGTAACTTTTTAAACAAGTTACAAAGCATACTGTATTCTTGCATATATATCGAGCATAATACAGATATAGATATTAAACTCTCTGTTCGGCGCCATAATTTTGGTAAAGTTTTGGACTTTCATGTTTTCAGAGGAAGAAGTATTTGTCGGACTTGGTAAATTCATTTCTGAATTCGAAGTAGTCGATATAGTTTCCTCTACGGATATCTGATTCTTTCGCAATACTGGTGCCATGAAATTTTGACCAGCCAAGAGGTCCCTTTTTGATACTGGAGTCTAATAAAAACGCAGCTTGTAATAAAGGAGCAGCTTGTGCTAAAACTGGTGCAGCTCCTGCGGCACCAACTGCCGTTCCAGCCAATTGGCCACTACCGATACTCGGTCCGTAAGCGAATCATAAATTATGCCTGTCCACCTATAATCAAGATAATTTACTACAGAGCATATATATTGTCACAATTGTAAATTATTGTCAAAGTTATTGTTAAAGTACCAGATGCTTTACTACAAAATATAGTAGACCGAACGGAGTGATTAAAGGACACGCCAGACTGTAGACAGTTATCATAGTAAAGACTGGCAGCAACCAGGCGTAATGAGCTCCCAATGGAAACTCCAACAGTACCGCTTTCCTAACGTGCATCCTTTCCGCCCGGCTGCGAGCTATACAAAGTCTGAAAGTGTACAGCGCGAGTTCTGGGAATCTGGCCGATTCTAATTCACTCCCGAGCAAGCCCGCAGTTATGACGTAATTTACAAAAAGGGCACCCTGCAAATTTTATATTTCTATACTATGCCATACGAATGCTATTGTAATACGGAGAAATTGTGCACTTATTGAATTAATCTAGAATAAATGTCATATTTTTTATTAGGTACATTTTAGTAGAAATCTCACCTAAAAATACACATTCCCATTGTGCCGTATTGTTTCGATCATTTACAGTCCAATTTAGAAATGCTGCGGCACTAGTTAATCCTAAACTAGGTAATATAAGCACCATCAGGAGCAACAGAAGTAATGTTTTTCTCATAACAACACGATTTAAGCTACTTCGTGTCCAATGTCTCACGAGCGATTCGCATCTCGTAACTAGTGCAGGCATTAGAGCATCCACACTGACTAACAATACGGTAGGCAGGAAAGATGAAAGTACCGGACTAAGATTCTTAATCCCTCCAGTAAGTGGTAATTTGTTGACAGTTGTTACTATGACCTAAAATTTTTAAAATAAATAAGTTAACTACATTATATATTTTGTATAAATTTTTAAATATTTAAAGAGAAAATGAATCAAAGATTGAAAGAAGAAGGTAATAATTATAATTTTTTTCACAGCACAAAAATACAATACCAAAGTATTCTAACTTTTTAAGTAATTTATTAAAAACTTACCATGTAATAGATATTTATCGTACAAATATATCATTAATTTAAAAATAAATAATGTTTAATCTTGATTATGATATATTGGCAGAGGTTAATATTTATATGTATGATTACAATTCCTGTAAATCAAGCCTTTTGAGTGAATCGTTTGCTGTAAAAAAATATTAAAATATTAGTATTATATAAAAAATGCTACAATATTTTAGAAATTAGTACTACTTCGTAAATTGTTTAATAATATACCTTTTAAGTGATATGTTGCTATTGGATCTGTTGGAAATGGACAACCGGCATCAGAACTATTTAATAGTGTAGTTCCAACCAATTCTGCTGCAGTCACAGCACCAATAACTTCTACTTTAGTTCGGTACATGAGTTTTGCATGGCTTTTCAGTTAAAATATTCAAATTCTAGCGCTACTGTTTTAATCCAGCTGCCTTCGCATCGTCCTCGTCAATTCTATTTTGTGCCTGGCGTGTGATCAACCGTTCTTGATTGTGGCATACAGACCATAAACTCGGCAGATACTTCGGTTTCCTCGTGAAAAGAAAATGTTCCCTCCACATACGTTCCAACTCGACAAGTCCACTTTCTTGTTTTTGGAAATGTTGCACAACCTGTCAAATAAAAATCGAGATAAATATTAGTACAAAGATTTAACAGAATTGTATTAATGCTTTCAGATTTTTATTAATGTTTTCGAATACCATTGATTAAGTTTCACCTGTGCATAATATTGTCCAACCTCTCCCAATGCTCGGCCAGATGGCTCGAAATTTAATCTCAACGTATATGGATCTGTATCCACAAGTTTTCCTAAATTCTTCGTAATATACGACTCTGCTTTCTTGCGATCGCATGTACACAATATATCTCCATCAGGCGCTTGTAAATAACAATTATGACGGTTTGATTCTTGTAGGTATCGCATTTTTACGATCGTTAATAGTGTATTTATCATTATTGCTAGTAATACTATCCACACTTGGTGATCGCTGAACCTTGAACCTTAAACAGACATACATTTATGTGCATATTTTTCTATTACATGTGTAAAATTTTAAACTATAATTTATATAATTTCTAAAGTTTTATACCTCGTATCGACTATTCTAGCAGGTACATCATGAATCCATACATTTATATCACTACTAAATATATTATATAAGTACATTCCTAATCTCTGCTATTATAATGAATACCTTATCTGCAAATAAAATTCAGGCATTAAGAAGCACAACTTAAAATTACGTACAATAACCATGTATAAAAAGGAAGATTTAAACTTCTTACTTTATGATAAATTATAACAGATGCAAGCGCATCACAAGCAGCATACGCAACTTGTTCGTCGGTTAAGGTTCTAGCATCCCAGTCACCACACCTGATTTTTATCATTTTGTCCATCTCAATAAAGATATTCTTCTAAACTCATGGCAGCTAAACTTTTCCGGCTCGGTAGATTAAGACTTTCAGCTAAGGTTCTTAGATCAAGAGTTCCATTAACTCTACATCCATAATCTTTTACAATCTTCTGCCCATCTTCGAACGAGGCGATCCCCACTTTAAGAATGTGCTTACTAGCTAATAATTCCTGAAGGCATAAATGTAATGTTATTAAAATTCAACGTTATGCATAGTTGCGGATAATCTGATCACGAACTATTTGAAACGTTACCTTAAGCTTAGGTGGAATGTATCCAATCTTTCCGATGCGAAACAAAGCAACTACTCCATTGATAGTAGCCAGTTGTAACAGATAGACAAGTCTCTTTTTGACCCATTTGCAATCGAAACACAGAACACCATCAGACAGATCGCTATCAAAGAAACATATACGATAAATTAGTAACTTTATTGAATAAAAAATCAATAAATAATGTTTCCACTTCTTCCGGGAAGCATATTTTGTAAAGCAGACTTGAGAAACGATCAACATGAAAGCAGAGCGAGTACTGTATTTATAAGCCTAAAGGATTGTTCGAATCAATCCTCCCTGCGGTGTCAATGTGACATCACACGTTAACCTCACTCACTTTGACGCGTGTGATGATGATGACTCGATCGATCTCTCTCGCGATTTATTTAGAGGATATAAATTACCTCACTTTAACTCGTAAGAGACGAGATTAAGCGAGCGAGAGAGAGCGTGAGTTTATTATCACGCACGATATAGTTTACTTACGATAGTTTATCACACATTGCACGTTATCACTGCACGAGCCCCGACTGAACGCACACGTAAACATTGTAAGCCATATAACCTCGACGCGGACGGAATATTTCTCGATGACGCGGACGTCTAAAGCGGCCCATTATTTTTGTACGACTGACTCGCGAGTCCGGCTCGGCGAGCTTGATTCGCGAACCGGACTTGAACGTTTTTCACTACACACACACTCCCGAATCGCGCAAAGCCCGAGTCGATCCAGCCGCGTAGGTTATCTCGCTCCGCGCTGTCATACACCGCCAGGCCGCGGGACGCCCGCAATGCGACTGCACTCAGTACACCAAGTGCACCGGCAGTGCAACTGCACTTAGTACACCAAGTGCACCGCTGGCGACACTTTGTTGCTCTAAAATGGAAAATACCGCCATTAACGTCAAGATTGTGAAAGTGACGCGCTACCCGTGGCGCCACGGCGCGCCGTGGCGAGAGTGTGAAAGTCACGATCTGGGACGACGACAATGACGTATCTTAATTGAAAATTTCACACTTTATCCTATGCATCGTAATATCTTCGCAAACTATTAACATTTTGCGATTATATCTTATGTCGCAAAATATATACAGGATGTAAAACTAAAGGGATTATAGATTATTATTTCTAGAAAAGTAAGCAAAATATTAAATTGATGTTTTCTTAGGAATATAGTGGTCTGTAACATTTTTAGCTTTACATCTTGTACAGACTGTTTATAAGATATACTGTTCATATAAGATGCGTAATATTACAAAACAAAAAGCATGATATCCGTACAAAATTACCTTTTACAAAAAGGTACAAAAAAAGACGCCAAGCACGCGTGGTGTACCTCGAAAAAATCGAAGTAATATATTTGTACCTCGAAAAAATCCCAGTAATATCTTTACCCCGAAAAAATCAAAGTAATATATATCAAAAAAACTTAAGTAACGGGTGGTATACGTAATACCTTTGTACCTTGAAAAATAAGATATACTGTTCATATAAGATGCGTCATATTACAAAAAGGCATGATATCCGTACAAAATTACCTTTTACAAAAAGGTACAAAAAAAGACGCCAAGCACGCGTGGTGCACCTCGAAAAAATCGAAGTAATATATTTGTACCTCGAAAAAATCCAAGTAATATCTTTACCTCGAAAAAATCGAAGTAATATATTTGTACCTCGAAAAAATTGAGTAATATCTTTACCTAAAAAAAATCGAAGTAATATATTTGTACCTTGAAAAAATCGAAGTAATATCTTTACCTCGAAAAAATCGAAGTAATATATTTGTACCTCGAAGAAATCCAAGTTATATCTTTATTTTTAAAAAATATTACAACCCAAGTGACACATCACAAAATTGTGTTACCTTTTATTCAATCCAAGTGATATTAAAAAAAAAGAAATGATATCTTTAAATTGCGCCAATTAAAAATTTTTAAATCCAACAAGGGAATACAAGGTACTTAAACAATATGTATTTTTTAATAAAATAAAAGATTTAATCACAAACAATTACAGACAGAGGTATAACAGTACAAAATAAACATGTTTTATTAAAATTAATACATTTTTCTTGTAAAAAAAACTTGGCGCTGCTAGACCTCGAAATATAATAAAGTACTATGTCGAATTACATTAAGTACAAATTAAAATTACAAGAAACTTTTTTTTACAATGAAACTTATATACTAAAGAAACGTAATCTTAAACCTTCTCCGCATAATCGCTTTGACAACGCACGCCTTACAAATGTAAACTTATCCTATACTTAATTCTAATTGTTTTACAATATATAACGGACACCTTACAAACGATAACTTATCCTATACTTAATTCTAATCGCTTTCACAATATTCAACGCACGCCTTAAAAATTTAAACTTATCCTATACTTAATTATAAGTCGTATCATTCGCCGTCACTGCCCGTATCACTCGCTCGCACATACACACGTTGATAATAATTATTATTACTTTCATTGCATTCTTCCTTGAATTATTTTTATTGTTGTCCTTATTTAATCAAAATTATAGTACTTTATTATATATATAATAACCGTGTTTAATTAAGTAATTTTTAATTACAAATGTTCTGTGTCGACGTAAATTGTTTAAGATTTACGCCGTGGTTTGTTCTTTATTGTTCGAGTTCACTGGATAATTAATTGTCACTGAACAGTTTGCATTCACACAAGCCGTATTGTTTATTAAATTCTTTGTACAGACGATATACACTATCTCGTATTCTTTTCGCGACAACGCCTAGGAGCTAATGCCCTGAGTCGACGACAAACTATGACAACGCCTGGGAGATACACCGTAATATCTCTGATTCGCAGTCACGCACACAAAAGATCTTTACTCACTGAAATTCTAAGCGCGAGTGTCCCTTGAGCCAAAATCGCGAGGCATTATATATTCGAATCCCCACTTGGGATCATTAGATCAGACGGACCGCAAGTTTTCAGATCCTTCCGTCAAAGGACGGCGATTAGAGATGTCGCTACGCTTTGAAGCGGTCGCTTTCTTTAATGCGGAATCTTGGCATAATATTAGTAAAGATCTTTATAGGTGTGCTTGTGTGACCGTGTG
Source organism: Harpagoxenus sublaevis (assembly GCA_030770355.1). Taxonomy (NCBI): domain Eukaryota; kingdom Metazoa; phylum Arthropoda; class Insecta; order Hymenoptera; family Formicidae; genus Harpagoxenus; species Harpagoxenus sublaevis. Next base: position 12,873 of record JASTWR010000269.1, read on the forward strand.
TCAGCGTGTATGTGTGCGTATGGAAGCGTGATATTGTTATTTGATCATTCGCTTGCTCGCCTATTCGTATATTCGCATATTTGTATATTCGTATATTCGCATATTCGCATGTTCGCATATTCGCATAGTCGTATATTCGCATGTTCGCATATTCGCATGTTCGCATATTCGCATAGTCGTATATTCGCATGTTCGCATATTCGCATAGTCGTATATTCGCATGTTCGCATATTCGTATAGTCGTGCACGACCGAACATACTCCCCCCGTTGAGAGGGTACCGATCAATTCTTAGATTGGTGTAGCGCATAATGAATATGATATGTATATATGTAACGTAGATTGAAACATATGTCATTGCAACGCATAATGCAATGTTAGTTACGACATTTATTGCTTTCGAAACATGCATCATAACGATAGCGTCTTTGAATTATTGTGAGATTGGAAGAGGGCACAGATGTTTTGTGGCTCTCTTCATTTCTCCCTTGGTTGTTTTAACATCGACCGCTCGTGTGACGCCGTCCTCTCCTGGATATAATTTTGCAATTCTGCCCAATGCCTATTGCGTACAGGGGGTCGATTGTGTATCTCTGTCAAACATTCTCACTTTTCGCACTTTCATCTCACCACCATCTCACGTGAAGGAATACGCGCGATTGGCTATGATCCAAGTGAAAATGTGACATCCCTATGCTCACGTGAGCAAACTTCACGCGGCCATCCACGGCGGAATTGCCAAATCGCCATTTGTCTCTTTTTTTCGTGTATTACCATATATTATCGTGCATGATTATCGTGTGTTATCGCATATACTACTATAATTACAATGAATGTCACTGAAAAACAAAAATTATGCATAATTCGTTTTATGCAACAGTATCCTGATTTTGGTCGTGGTCGTTTAAGATATAACGGTGAAAATAAGCGAAAAATTGTAAGTGTTATGAATAACAATTAGATAAATTACAAATATATTTTTTTATAAGTAGTATTATAAATTTTATTTGTGTATGTCATTTATATTGTTTAAACATTTGTAGGATGAACTTTGGGAAAAATTATCATTATCTTTAAACACAGCAGGATATGGACCACGGAAGACAGCAAAGGAATGGGCTAAGGTAATCTTTATTATATTTCATAGTACTTATGAATATGTAAGAACTTATAACTTAATAATATATAAGAACTTTTATAAAACAAAGACATGAAATTACAAATTTCATGTCTTTGTTTTATAAAAGAATTTTTGCTTACGATATAACCTATAAATGTAACTTATTCTTTTCTATACATAGTAAGAAAAAGTCTATTATCTCTTCTTTCATATTTTTATTATAACTGTGTAACAAACTTCCAAACAACGTATGTTTATATATTTATTTCTTAACTATGGCCATACATATTATAATTTGATTGTTAAACCTGGAACTTATTGTGTGTATAAAGAATTGTATAAATAAGTTCTAACGCTACAAAAAAATATCTATCATTTTAATATTTATCATCAGTTTTGGAACACTGTATATATTTACTGTTAAACTATGTAACTATGTAAAATTATTATTTATTGCTTATCGTATTTCTTGTAGACATGGAGAGACTGGAAATCTAATACCTTAAAAAAGGTGGCAAGGCACAAGCAATATATGATGGGGACAGGTGGCGGATCACCAAAAGATTTGCAATTATCTGCAACAGAGGATGCCTTAATAAAGTTTTTAACACCAGATGCTAGTGGTTTAAGAGATATTCCAGAAGGTGGATTTACAGATGTAATGCCAAGTAATGATTATAATAAAACTCTCAGTTCATGTACTTCATCATATAACATTGAAGAAAAACAAGACGAAACAGAAGATATATTTTTAAATGATATTTCCAATGATGAACTACATTTGGAATCATATGAAGCGCATTCTCCTATTCAACAAAATAAGCAGCATATGGAATCAGTATCTATGTTATCATCAAATACTAATGTGCAGAATATACGCAATATACATGTAAAACAGAGAAAGCGTAGTATTGAGACAAATACAAAAGTGAAGAAATATGATGAAACATTTGCTTCATCATTACATAACGTACAGAATTTACAGCAAAATAAGGAAAATTGGGTATGCATACAAGATCCTTTTTAGACACGCGTTATAGTATTATTTCTTTTTATAAGTATGGATTAATATAGATTTAATTTTATTGGATTTTATTTAATTATTTATAGGAACAAGATAGTAAAACTTGTGAAACAACAATTTCTTTGAATGATACAGAGAAATATATTACAAAAGAGAAATATATTACAAAACGTTCAGAAGGTATACCAAATTTTTTAATAAAATATATCTAAATATTATTTTGTAATTACTTTTTTATATTATTTAGGTGCAAAAAAACCAAGGCTTATGGCAACAGCAATTAACTTATTAGAAAAGAAATCAACTTCATCTGAGAATATTAAACAAGAAATGTTGGATTTGAAAAAAAAAAGTTAGCATTGAAAAGAGAAGAAGTAAATACCTTTAAAGCAATGTTGCAGCAATTACAAAATATGAATGACAACGTGACATATTTGCGAGAAGACTTATTTGGACAATACCTGACAACAGATGTTCAAGAGGTTCAAGAGGTTGAAGAGGTTCAAGAGAGTTGTCTCTCTCCTTAAACCAAAGATGCATCTTCAATTCTGTGATGTATGCATACATTATTATTTTTCCTTTGTATTGATTATTATTTTTACTTATATACTACAGTCTATTTAGTTTAAAGTATTAAGTATATGTTATTTGGTTTGCTCGTTTTTTTAGTTTATTTGATTTACATTAATGAAATCAAACACAGAACACGAAAACTGGAGAGTAGTCTAATGCATATTATATTTTTGTAAAACACAAAGTCAAATATGTGATATCTATTACTGTGATCACATCTTGAGTTTAAGTTAGATGAGACTGAGTGTTACAATTTATTACTCCAGTTAATATATTTCTATATGCTTAACAAAGTTTGATATTCTAGATACATTAGAAATAATATTATACGTTGCATATTATTAATTAAAGAGAATAGTCTTATGCATAAATATTTTTGTTAAACACAACGTCAGATATGTGATATCCATTACTGTGATCATATCTTGAGCTTAAGTTAGATGAGACTGAGATTGTTGAGATGTATGACTTCAGTTAATTTATACATTTTTATATGCTTAATAAAGTTTATTGATATTCTAGATACATTAAAAATAAAAGTATACGTTACATATTATTAATGAAAATAAATATTACTTTAAATATTCTGTTTGTATTACAAATGTATATTAAGAATTCTATTACTAAACAATCTGTACAGCAGTATATGCATACGTATGTTTAAAATAAAAAACTATTCAAAATACCATCTAACAATATTTCTTCGTATTTGTTCAGCATCATTTTCATTAACATCATTACATGGTATTGGTGCTTCTTGATCTATGTCCTCTAAGTACATTTCATTTGGTGGAATTCTCCATTTTACAGCAATATTGTGTAGAACACAACATGCATTTACAATATGAGCTAAAAAAAGAAATACGATAATAAATACTAAAAAAACATTTTTATTTTATAGAGAAAATTATGCTTAATATACCTGCAAATTCTGGCTGATAATGCAATGCCCTTTCTTTTCGTAAACATCGCCATCGGCCTTTTAAAATACCTATACATCTTTCCACAGCACATCGTGCTGTTGTTATATGTTGTGTATATCTAAATTCTGGAGATCCCATAGGTGCATTTAAGATTGGTTTTAACAGAAAAGGCATAAGCGGATATGCAGAATCTCCTATAACAAATATTAAAACGCATAATTTTATAATATTAAATCATAAAAAATAAGTAAACCTATTAAATAATACTATGTAAACATATAAGTCAATAATATATTATTAGCCATACCTATAAGCCATGAACCTCTTTCGCCTGCTTCCTGCTGTCTTTCTAAGTAATGGAACAAACGCGAAGAACGAAAGACTCTCGAGTCATGCGTCCTTCCTCCATGCATCGCATTTACTGCTAATATTTCATTGCTGTATGAGGACACCTAATATAGAAAGTTATAAATATAAATTATTGTATTTCTATTTGTAATAACATCGCATTTATTATTATTACTAAGCATTTCTTATCGTTCTTATCGTACACATTATCTTTACTTTATATGTTATATTATTTTATACGTACAAGCATCACATTTAAGGAATGATATAACTTCCTATTAATAAATAAATGTTCTCGCTCAGTTTCTGGAGGAAAGATAGCAATATGACTCCCATCAATAGCTCCAATCACTCCTGGAAATCCAGTTTTCTCGAAAAATCTGATATTAAAGATGAAATATTAGATTTCAACAATTTTTATATAAATATAATAAACTTCATGTGTATTGTTCATATACTTACTCTTCTTTAATTTGTTGTTTTCTTCCATCTGATGTTGGAAACTTAATCCATTGTCCCATAATTCTGTTAAATGCATTTATTGTAGCATGAATAGAAACGGAGATTGACGTTTGACTCATGCATGACAAAAAATCCTGCCCGACTTTCCTTTGGTAAGAACCGGATGCGAGAAAATGAAGTGTTGCAAATATCTAAAATTATAACAATTAAAAATATGAATAAAATAGAAAAAAAAAATTAGAAAGCTATACTTACTTGTAAATGTTGAGGAATTGCTGTTGTTCTTTTTGGAACTGGCATAAAATTTATTAATTCTTCTATTAGTTGTAGAGTTGCTACCTTGGGCAATCTTAACATATATAAATATTGTATAATGTATATATGTGTAACATAATAACAATAAAATATATAATATAAGATTATTAAAAATACATATAAATAAATTTCTCCGTTTATGTGTAAATTGTACATAAATATGTTGCATATAAGTTATATATTATGATACACGTATATGTAAAGTATGTATTAATTATTCTGCATATGCGTGTAATTGTAATATATAACATTGCAATATATATAAAATTGTAATATCCCAGATAACAAAATGCCCGCTAAGTGAGCTCACGATGCATGCACGTCGTGCGGATAATTTGCACGGCGTTGACTCATGGTACTAGACAGATGCGTCCTCAAATGATGCTCATATGACTCGCACGCGTGAGTGCCGCATGCGTGCGGGTCATATGAGCATCAATTGCTCTCACCTTGTACCCTACTTTTTAATATATAAAATATGTACTATTACAGTTATAATAACGTTAAATTAAAAGACAAAATATATATTTTATAAACATTTTTATTACGTTAAATTAAAAGACAAAATACATATTTTATAAACATTTTTATTACATTTTTATATCTCGATGCGACAGCAATTATTGAAACCATGCAACAAGTTTAAAGGACCGCGCACCAAACCACGGGAAAATGGATCCCGGTCAAATTGGCTGAAAATTTAGTATGATGACGTCCATGATGATTAGTCCATGACGTCCTGATGAAAAGTGACCATGGGCAAAGTCCAAAAATGGACAGTTTTTGAGTTACAGAGTGTCAAACATCGGAAAAATGGGTTCATCGGCTCATGGTAGTCCTTAATATGTACGGTCATGCTGGTGTGTGCCTGTGTGTGTGTGCGTGTAAGTTTGTGTGTAGGTGTAAATAATATCGCGCGCGCACACACACATACACACTGTCTCACACTCACTCACTCACTTACTACACACACACACACACACACACACACACACACACACACACACACACACACACACACACACACACACACGCACACACACACACACACACACACACACACACTCACTCACTCACTCACTCATTTACTCACTCCCTCACTCACTCACACACACACAACCTCACTCACTCACACACACACACACACACTTGCTCGCTCTCACACACACACACACTCGCTCGCTCGCTCACACACACACACACACACACACACACACACACGCTCGCTCGCTCACACACACACACACACACACACACACACACAGACACACACCAGCACGACCGTACACAGGACTACCATGAGCCGATAAACCCATTTTTCCGATGTTTGACGCTCTGCAACTCGAAAACTCCATTTTTGGACTTTGTGCCCATGGTCACTTTTCATAAGGACGTCATAAACTACATAATACTAAATTTTCAGCCAATTTGACAGCGATACATTTTCCCGTGATTTGGTGCAGGATCCTTTCGCATGTGTCACATGAAAATCTTCATATTAAAACTGTTCGCCGCAACAGTGATGCAATACATAAAAGCAAGAAAGTAACACAGTTTTGAATTTAAGTAATTAGTTATTTAAGACCATCTTAAGTTCAATCTTAAGATGTCATGAACCAATCACAGAGCCGTATTAGCGTCTTAAGACATTACTTAAGACGGTCTTAACGCGATTCAGCAGTAAAACACTGAAATTCCACACCTCGAAAAGACACACGTGTTATATTAAAAAAGGCGACAAATTAATTAATGCGACGCGCGAACGTATGACCGCCATCTTCCACGACAGTATTATCAGGGGATACTTCCTGGGAGTTACCAGACCGCAATCGCCGATCGGTTAGCGCCGCGTGAACGTGAGATTCCTCCATTAAATCTGCCAACCTGGAAAACAATAAAAAAAAGTTAGAGAATTAGAAATGAATTCGTTAATTCTATCGGAAATCAAGAAATTTAGGTATATAAAGAATTTAAAGAATTAGTTTACTCTTTTACATCTCGCAGAGTTAATTCGAGCTTCACCTCTCGTTGCATGTATAGTCAATTTATAAAAAAAGTCTGACTGACGTATGATGATAATAAATATCAAAAAGATCAGATATGTCGGAAGATAATTACTCTCCTACCTGAATAACAATGCTCCACGTTCTCTGGCGCTGATATGTAATAGCAGATAAACGCGTTTAATTATCCGATTCGTATTCGGTCATCTCGGATGTACACTCTTTATCATCGGTTCCATCATCTTCGGGATCTTCTTCGACGGCGACGAGGGGCGAATGGCGAGGCGCGGACAGGCGGACAGGCGTGAGGCCGCGCGTGCCTGCAAAACGTCGAACGACGAAGACGACGGCGACGAGGGGCGAATATCGAGGCGCGGACAGGCGCGAGGCCGCGCGAGCGGGCGACGGTCGCGCGTACCTCCGAGATGCCGAACGACGAAGACGACGGCGACGAGGGGCGAATAGCGAGGCGCGGACAGGCGGACACTCGGGTACAGAGCACGCGGGGCACGCGAAATGTTACCGCGAGGACGTTCGTCGGATCACGAAAGACGACAAATGACAACAGCCGCTGCTGCCGGCACGTACACGCCAGTCGCCACGAGCGAGTCACGTAGGCGGGCGAACAACAAACGCACGCGGCCCCGCGGGGTCGCTAGGCGTGAGATGCGCATGGATCGTGGAGATCATGAAGCTTGGATAGATAAATATTATAATATAAATATTATAATATATAATAAGTCATATATATATAATATATATATATACATATATATATATATACATATATATATACATATATACATATATTATATCATATTATATATAATATATATTTATATACAGGGTGTTCCAGACCTCACGTATAACCTGTTAATGACAGATCCTTGAGATTATTTGGAGGCAAAAATCCTAATGCCAAAATGTCGAGGCTGCTACAGTATTTGAACGGGAAAGGTTTAAAGTTTACCAATCAGCTTGTCTAAATTTCGCGCGCTCAGGGATATCGCATATCGAAACGGCTCTTCCACACTTCACTCAACTCGATAGAAATATTTGAAATTATTATTTCTTTTATTTTTTCGTGCACTATTCTCAAGACTGACTTCCTAAATTGTTGTACGAAAACAGGATACATGTCGAATTGCAAAGTATTCATGTAAAGCGTGCCACGGACAAATGACATTTAATTCTCATAATTGGTACAAAGTATGATGTGCTGCATAAAATGTCGATTAGGAAAAAAGATATTATTGAGAAAAAAAATACTATAAATACTACCATGTTTGGAAATAATTTAAAAAATTGTTTTATTAATTTTTTTGAAGAAGTACGGTTTTCCAGAATGTAGACAAATAAATTATAATGTAGTTTTGCGATTGCTGTATTGCGTGCAAGAAACAGACTTTCTAGAGCCCAACAGACAAATTAATGTTGTCGTTGAACGTTGCATTCGTACGATACAGAACGAAGAATGGTCTTCCAAACTGTGAACGATACATCGGCTGTCATTGAATGGAAACCGATCTTGAATTATTGTAGTCTTGCAATTCTACACATAGCAACTGCAATAAAGATGCGCTAAAAAAAAAACTAAAAATATAAACTTTTACACATACTTTTAATAAAAATTAGCGCATTTTTTTGCAGTTGCTATGTGTAGAATTGCAAAACTACAATAATTCAAGATCGGTTTCCATTCAATGACAGCCGATGTATCGTTCACAGTTTGGAAGACCACTTCTTCGTTCTGTATCGTACGAATGCAACGTTCAACGACAACATTAATTTGTCTGTTGGGCTCTAGAAAGTCTGTTTCTCGCACGCAATACAGCAATCGCAAAACTACATTATAATTTATTTGTTTACATTCTGGAAAACGTACTTCTTCAAAAAAATTAATAAAACAATTTTTTAAATTATTTCAAAACATGGTAGTATTTACAGTATTTTTTTCTTAATATCTTTTTTCCTAATCGACATTTTATGCAGCACATCATACTTTGTACCGATTATGAGAATTAAATATGTCATTTGTCCGCGGCACGCTTTACATGAATACTTTACAATTCGACATGTATCCTGTTTTCGTACAACAATTTAGGAAGTCAGTCTTGAGAATAGTGCACGAAAAAATAAAAGAAATAATAATTTCAAATATTTCTATCGAGTTGAGTGAAGTGTGGAAGAGCCGTTTTGATATGCGACATCCCTGAGCGCGCGAAATTTAGACAAGCTGATTGGTAAACTTTAAACCTTTCCCGTTCAAATACCGTAGCAGCCTCGACATTTTGGCATTAGGATTTTTGCCTCCAAATAATCTCAAGGATCTGTCATTAACAGGTTATACGTGAGGTTTGGAACACCCTGTATATATGTATATATATGTACAAATTCGCATACAATTCTGATACAATAAATTGTACCCAAATTTATACGTATTTGTAACGTTTTTGTTTATATGTAGTGCAATCTTTTACGATCAATATTATAATTCATCATCAATTATATATTAATCGTAAAAGATCGCACTATGCCATCACGTGTGTGTTCACTATGCTATCACGTGTGCGTAATCATTATGCTATCACGTGGGCGTAATCACTATGCCATCATGTGTGCGTAATCACTGTGCCATCACACGTGTAATCACACGTGATGGCATAGTGCGACCTTCTATGCGCGCACGTATGCCAAAATCACTTCGTGAAGCCAGCATGATGCGTTCGTGCATGCACGGTGTGATAATCACGCCGTGAAGGTAACATGAGCCCGCACGAATTGTTATCTGGGATATAACAAAATATAATTTGCTTTTATCTAACCTATACAGTTTGAGAAATGAACTGTCTGGGATATCAAACGGATTTTGAGTATCCCTTAACCTTCTTCTTATTAGATTTAAATTATTTTGCCGCTCCTTATTCATATTTCTTTCTTCTTCTTCTTCTTCTTCCATCAATAACAAAGCAACATAATCCATCTTTTAGCGTCTGTTTTCTATTGCTGACTGACTGCACCAATATTTTCGACACAATTTGGCGTTATTCGACACAAAATTTCTTGTCGAGTAATCTCACGTGAAATATCCCGTACTTTCACTATGGTGAAACTTACCCAATCAAGAAAATGCTCACTTTTGTCATTTTCACTAGGTTTCGAGATACACAATCGACCCCCAGGGAAGATTTTTCTCCTTGATTAGCACCATAGTACCGACTTTGATTTCCGGGCCGTCTTTAACCCATTTGGCGCGACTTTGAAGCTCGTTCAAGTATTCAAGATACCAACGTGCCCAAAAATCTTGTCGCACCTTCGTTATATGTTGCCAGGTTGATAGACGATTTGCTGGAACAGATTGCGTATTGCGCTCCGGGAGAGCAGTTATTGGCTTGCCTATTAAACAATGAGCGGGAGTCAAAGCGTGCATGTCGTTCGGATCGGAAGATAATGAAGTGATAGGTCGAGAATTGATGATACCTTCTATTTCGATGACGAACGTGTTTAATTCCTCAAATGTAAATAGTGAATCGCCTACTACGCGCTTAAAGTGGTGTTTGAACATTTTTACGGTAGATTCCCATAACCCTCCAAAATGGGGAGCTATAGGCGGTATAAAATGCCATAATATATGTTGTTCGTTGGCATATCTATCTATAAGTTTCTTGTGTTTGGCGGAATTGAATAAGGTGTAGAGTTCCTTTAATTGATTATTCGCACCAATAAAATTCGTTCCGTTATCGGAATAAATATGTTCTGGAATTCCGCGTCTTGCAATAAAACGCCGTAACGCTGCGAGGAAACCGTCTGTTAATAAATCACTTACAATCTCAAAATGTACTGCCTTTATGGACATGCAAACGAACACGCTTATATTATATAGACTTTAATTTTATTTCGATTCCGAAATTTCTTTTCCTTGATATAAAAAGGGCCGCAAAAGTCGACACCCGTGTGAGTGAAAGGTATAGATTCTCGTACACGGCTAGGTGGTAGATCGCCCATCTTATATTCGACCGCGGGTGGTTCGAAGCGCGTGCAACGCACGCATTTACGTATTACCCTGCGTACTTGATGTTTACCGTCAATAAGCCAAAATTTTTGTCTGATTAGGTATAATGTGGTTTGAATTCCCGTGTGGTAGTGTTTCTCGTGTGTTTCGCGTATAATTTGATCGGTAAGAGGGTGTCGGCTCGGAAGTAGTATTGGGTGTCTTTGTTCGTAAGTTAAGTTTGATGATTTAAGTCGACCTCCGACGCGAATTAGATCGTTCTGGTCTACAATAGGATTTAAATTAATGATTCTGCTCTTGCGAATAAGTTGTTGATTTTTTAATTTTTTAAATTCGTCCGAAAATTGAACGGCTTGGAGAATTCTTAATACCCGTATTTCAGCTTCTTTTATCTCCTTCAAGCATAATGGACCGTTATATTTATTGATTAATCGAAATCTAAGACAATAGGCTATAACATTACACAGTTTAGAATATGATGAGTATCTCTCGAGTATGCTAAAATCTTTAAACTTCGTGGTTAGACAAGTATTTCTCTTTAATTCGGACACTTCAATAGTTTGTAGATTTTCATTAGGCCAGTCGTTTTCGTTTTTGCTTAACCAAGAAGGTTTTATTCGCCATTTAATGTTTTGCAAGAATGCGTGAGGTAATTGACTTCTAGAAATCGCGTCGGCTGGATTTTCATCTGTACTCACATAATGCCATGTAATTGATTCCGGAAGTTCCTGAATTTCTCCGACGCGATTCGCTATATAAGTTTTAAGTAGATGTGGAGAAGTTTTCAGCCAATGTAATACGATTGTCGAATCGCACCAAAAATTTATCTTATCCGGTGAGAACTTCCATGTGCTATTTACTTTGCGAAATAATCGTGCTAAAAGTAATGCGCCGCATAATTTGAGCCGCGGGATCGTGAGTGGTTTAATCGGAGCCACTCTAGATTTAGCGCATAATAATCTGCTGGTTATTCTTCCGTCTTCTCCTACAGATCGAATGTATAAACATGCTCCGTAACCTGACTCGCAGAACCCGTGTACCTGGATGTTATGACAATTTTCTACTAATATTTTTCGATCGAAGGTGACTTGATTTAACGATCCTAATTGTTGCCTAAATTGTGACCATTGTGTATAAATATACTGTGGAATTGACTCGTCCCACTGTATTCGAGCCTTCCACACGTCTTGTATTAATCGTTTAGCGTACAAAACTACCGGCCCTAAAAGACCTATCGGATCATAAATCCTTGCTATTTCCGATAAAATTTTTCTTTTTGTCCACGTTTCTGAATCCTTAATCGGTTGTATCAAATAACATATCTTGTCGTCGCAAGTATTCCAATAAACGCCTAATGTATGTAACGCTTGATTGTCGGTAAGCATGTAATTAGCGTGTAACACGTGATTTGGTAAATTTTTGACGGCGCGTGGATCATTTGACGCCCATTGTCTAATGTGAAATCCTCCGCGCGATAACAACGCAATTATTTCGTCTCTAATGTCTCGAACCTGTTCAATGGATTCGCCGCCGGTTTATAGATTATCTACATATAATTCCCTTTTAAGGATATTAGCCGCTCTCGTATATATGTGACCCTCATCATCCGTTAATTTTTGTATGGTGCGAATTGCGAGGAATGGAGATGATGATACTCCAAATGTAAGTGTGTTTAATTGATATGTTTTTATTCTGCCGTCCTCGCGCCAAAGAATACGCTGATATCGGCGATCTTGTTCGTGTATCAGTACCTGGCGATACATTTTTTCTATATCCGCGGTTATTACGTAATTGTACGTGCGAAACCGAATTACGTGCGAAAAGAGTTTGTCTTGAATCGTGGGCCCTACTAATAAGACGTCGTTTAAAGACACACCGTTACTTGATTTTGCGGACGCATCGAATACGACTCGAACCCTAGTAGTATTACTTGATTCTTTAAGAACTGCATGGTGAGGCATGTAGAATCCATCGTCATTGGGAGTTTCTATTAGTCATATGTCCTAATTCTTTGTATTCGTTAATTATACGCGTGTATTCTATCTTCAGAATTGGATCGCGCTCTAATTTACGTTCTAATGTTGATAATCGTTTTAATGCAATAAATCGTGACTCGCCGATAGAAATGTTTGACTCGCGAAACGGTAAACGAACTACGTACCGACCGTCGCAATTACGAGTGACGGTTCTCATGAAATGTGCTTCACATTTGATCTCTTCTTCCGTGGTCGATCTATCCACTGAAACTTCTTCGATTGTCCAAAATTTCGTTAATTGAGTGTCTAGATTTGTCAAATAAGCCGCCGACCCTTCTTTTAAAATTGGAGAAGACGTGTTACCGGCAATAATCCATCCTAGTCGCGTTTTTTGTAAATATAGATCGTGTTTGGGACACGACAAATTGATCTGACCGACCGAGAGCATAGACAGTGTAGCACCCGAACCGATTAAGATATCGATGGGACGTGGTAAATGAAATTCCGGATCCGCGAGTTTTATGTTCGGAGGAATTTTTATTCGATTTCGCGGAAAAACTTCGGCCGGAACAAGATTTGCGATGGTTGTAAGCGTTAAACATGTCAAATCCTTGTGGAAATTATCGCGTATTGAATGTATCGTAATCTGTACCATGCCTTTAGATGTAGAATTCGTAGTATCGATGGAATTAATAGGGATTGATTGCGGGATCGTTCTTATGCCCAAACGTTTTACGACGTTTTCTGAAATGAAATTCGCGGAGGAGCCTGTATCTAATAACGCGCGACACTTTATTGGATTGTGATGCTTATCGTGGATATATACTAGTGCGCTTGTTAATAATTGCGGTGTTATTTCAGCCTTTATTGTCGCGACGTTTATTTTGCTCTTTCCGCGTACGCCGTCTAGTCATTCGGCGTTAATGGTTTCGGGTTTAGAAGCACTGAATTTGTTGGACACGTATTTGTCGTCGTGCAAAAGCGTGTTGTGTCGTTTTTGGCAGATCGTGCAATTCGAAAATTTACACTGACTGCCGCGATGGGAACGCAAACAATTGTAGCACAGTTTCGCGTTTTTTACCGTTTCGATGCGTTTTGACACTGGCGATTGCTTAAATTTATCGCATAAATAAAGCGGGTGACGCTTGACATTACAGGCGACGCATTTTTGGCTCGTATTAGTCATGAATGCCTGAATGCGTCTCTTTTTAGCCGGCACTTCGTTTTTACCTGTTTCACCATCCGCTACGCTCGTCCTTTCTTTCCTCGACGCGCAAACCGCGGTTTTATATAAAAATTCATATAATTGTTTAAGTGACGGAAACGCTTCCTTATCAAGAGTTATTTCCCACTTGTCGAGAGTGACCTTCGGTAATTTACTTTCAATAATATGAATTACTATTTCGGGCCCGACGTTGACTCCTAACGCGCTTAATGATGCAAGGTGTTGTTGAGTATCATCGGCCAATTTGGATAAGTTATTAGTATTTTCTTTATCTAAAGAGAGTAGATTCAAGAGTAATGATAAATGACGCGAGATAAGGATTCTTTTCACTTCATACGCGCGCTCGAGTAGTTCCCACGCTTTCGAATAATTAATTCCGTCGATCGCGAAAATTCTCATTTTATTCGCGGCTTCACCCTTCAATGCTGTTTTTAGATAATACAGTTTATCTATATCAGAGAGATCCGAGTGCCGGTCGATTAAATTACGAAACGCGTTTTTAAATGTCAACCAATTCTCGTATTTACCGTCGAATGTCGGTAGCGGTGCTTCTGGTAATTTTATCCGTCGCCTTTTGCTAGATGCTACCGGTTCCGTTTCCTCGGTTCGGACTTCGCTATTCGAGGCGTCCGCTATTGAAGAATTTGTTGGCTTCAAAATATTCTCAATTTTGGACGCGAGTGTATAGAAACGTTCTTGGATGTTTATGAATTCATCCTGATGAGATTCGTTTGGGTCTAAAATCGTGAGTTCGTCGTTGTGTTCCTCGAATGCGTGAAATAATTCTGTTACACGTGTTATACGTAATCTTAATGCCGTGTTATCTAGCCTTTCCTTTTCGAGAAGATTGGCCAAAATAGTTATCTGCGATTTCAGTGACGTTCGTTTTTGAACAAGAAGCTTAATCTTATCCGCCATTATTAAACTTGCCGATGAAACTAAGATAAGGATAATACCGAACGACACGCTAGCTATATGATATTAGTAAATACCGTCCCTGTAAACGTGTGATGTGGGTTCGAGCTCGAGGATGGCGATGATCTCTGCTTCCTTGAACGGATCCTGCATGAATCGCTGTTTAGCACCTCTCCAGCCAGGGATCGCGAACCTCACAGGAGGCACCAAAATGTTCTGTGTCGACGTAAATTGTTTAAGATTTACGCCGTGGTTTGTTCTTTATTGCTCGAGTTCACTGGATAATTAATTGTCACTGAACAGTCTGCATTCACACAAGCCGTATTGTTTATTAAATTCTTTGTACAGACGATATACACTATCTCGTATTCTTTTCGCGACAACGCCTAGGAGCTAATGCCCTGAGTCGACGACAAACTATGACAACGCCTGGGAGATACACCGTAATATCTCTGATTCGCAGTCACGCACACAAAAGATCTTTACTCACTGAAATTCTAAGCGCGAGTGTCCCTTGAGCCAAAATCGCGAGGTATTATATATTCGAATCCCCACTTGGGACCATTAGATCAGACGGACCGCAAGTTTTCAGATCCTTCCGTCAAAGGACGGCGATTAGAGATGTCGCTACGCTTTGAAGCGGTCGCTTTCTTTAATGCGGAATCTTGGCATAATATTAGTAAAGATCTTTATAGGTGTGCTTGTGTGACCGTGTGTCAGCGTGTATGTGTGCGTATGGAAGCGTGATATTGTTATTTGATCATTCGCTTGCTCGCTTATTCGTATATTCGCATATTCGCATGTTCGCATATTCGCATAGTCGTATATTCGCATGTTCGCATATTCGCATGTTCGCATATTCGCATAGTCGTATATTTGCATGTTCGCATATTCGCATAGTCGTACATTCGCATGTTCGCATATTTGCATAGTCGTGCACGACCGAACAACAAATAATATTATAATAAACTAAATTCAAATATTTCATGCTTTTAATATGAATATTATAGCGTATACTGTTTATTACTCAAAGCTGCGCGGAGCATCGAATATTACCGAATGTTTACGAATAGTTCCGAATAAAATATAATATAATAACAAGTTAAAAGTTGATAAGTTTTTTATTCTAAATTAAATAAAAAATGTAATTGTGTGTAATCGTGGAAGAATAGAAACGAAATACTACTTTTTAAATTATTCGGAATTCTTCGCAGATATTCGGTCATATTCGATGCTGCTCCGCGCAGGTTTGAGTAATAAACCGTGTACGCTATAATATTCATATTAAAAGCATCAAATATTTGAATTTAATTTATTATAGGGGAGACCTGGGCGAGACCGTCCAGAGGGTGAAATCGTCAAATCAAATATCTCGGAACCTGTATATTGTGCGAACTCGCTATTAACATTGTAAACGCGTCTTATGGTACCCATGTGACCAACGGAGTTTCGGCAGGTTACCTGCCGTGTTATGATTTTTACGAGGGCAAACGTGTTTTCGGAAGGTAAAAGTGAAATTTTGTGCTCGTGGAAATTTTGTTATATCTGCAATAATATTTGCTCTCCAAATCTCCAGGTACGTGATTATAAAAAGTAATGCATGCTGAACACGAATCCAGTGTAGTTTTTTCATTATCGTTCATGTCTAATATTTCGTGGGCGATCAAACCTGAAACTTGTGTTGAGGGCTAATTCGTCAGTGGTCTAGTTTACACCGTTAAATCGGTTGGTACGCGTATCAAGTTGGTGCGGACTAAACATTTAATACGTCCCTGTTTACACCGTTCAATCTCACAACAGGTTAGGTTAGGTTTTTAATCCAGATAAAGTTCAATGTTTTCGGTGATGTTCGGTATTATTTTCATGTGTATATTCGAATTAAATAATATAATTTTTACATCTTTTTATATCTTTTATTTCTTTAATTTGTATATCTTTTTGTATGCAACATTATTACAGCTTTTATATGTGTACAGTACACCACATATTTTATTATAAAATATTCAAAATTTGTCTCATAAACCTACCACTAATTCACAGTTATAGTAATTATCATAATTAATATCGCATTTTAAGATCAATGGAAAAATATTTATATTTCCTGCATACACAACAAACTTTTTGGACAATTTATTTAATTAATGATTTATATTATATCTATAATTAAAAACAACTTTTTAAGAACTTGTAAAAAACAAAGGAACTTTTTGGAAACTATATCACAAGTTATTAAACAACTTATAATTATTAATTCATCTTGTACCTATAAAATATTCTAACTTTAACCTCAATCTAACAACAGCCAGCAGCGGCGGTATACACTTGATCCAATTCGAATCGAATCAAGCGTTTACAGCGCGCTGACATCTTTTGACACGCGTATCAACTTGGTCTGATACTCGCGATTGAGGAGTATCAGACCAGAGCGCACTAAAGTAATCCGCGAGCGTTTGTACCGAGCGTATCAAGCGATTTGATACGGATATAGTACTTAATACGCGTACCAAGTGCTCGGTGTAAACTAGGTCAGTAGGCACTGCGGGCGGATTCGGCAGTCTTGTCAGTGTGGCGCGCCGGGCGCACGACTTCAGCTCACGGCGATGTTAGGTTAGGTTTCCCTGTGTTGTCCGTTGCACGTGCGTCATTGTCATTGCAGAGAAATAATGGTACACACGTATCGTCGCAAAACGACTCCCGTCGACAAGGAGCAACTGAAGAATGCAGTTGTGGCGGTGAAACGAGATAAAATGAGCGCTCATGCAGCCGCAAAACAGTTCGGTGTCCCGAGAACCACGTTGAACGACTGGCTAAAGAAGAACCAGGATGAAATACAACACGTGGATGACGTGGTCGTACGATATAAAGGAGGCTTAACGGTGAGTACTTAACAATTATTAATTTTTAAAAGCATGCACTCTGCTCAGCAAAGTTGATATTCATGCAACGTCTTAATTTCAAATGTAGGTTATGAACGCGGAAAGTGAAAAAACTTTGGTGGAATACTTAGTACATTGCAACGATATGTACTTTGGGCTATCTGCGAAGGAAACCCGTGGTTTAGCCTTTGTGTGTGATTTTGCCAAAAAATTGAATCTGAAGACCAGCATCGTGGGAAACCGCTCGCATGGCCGGTAAAGATTGGCTAAGCAGCTTTCTCAAACGACATCCAGTATTATCCATACGCAAACCAGAAGCGACAAGTTTAGCACGTGCCACCAGTTTCAATCGAACAAATGTAGAAAGGTTCTTTGCGCTGCTGAGATCTCTGATGAATAAACATCATTTCCAGGTGTGTTTATTATATTATTAATTATAATATTAGATGAATAAATGTTTTGGTCGAAAATAACGTTTCTCATCATTTCCAGGCACACTGCATATGGAATATGGATGAGACAGGAGTAACAACCGTTCAGACACCGAATAGAGTCATCGGACGTCGAGGAGTGAAACAAATCGGGCGAGTGACTTCTGCGGAAAAAGGAACTCTCGTAACATTGGCGATGGCGGTGTCAGCAACCGGGCATTTTCTACCTCCATTTTTTATTTTTCCTCGTAAAAAATTCAAACCACATTTCCTTAACGGCGGACCACCAGGCTGCACAGGTAAAGCGAATCCAAGTGGCTGGATGAACGCGGAGCATTTTGTCGAGTTTTTACAGTTCTTTCAGTCCCATGTGCGTGCTTCCGTCGACGCCCCAGTTTTACTGATACTCGACAATCACGAATCACATTTGTCCATCGCTGGTCTCGAATTTTGTAAAGCGAATGGAATCATTCTCCTATCATTACCGCCGCACTGCTCGCACAAAATGCAACCGCTGGATCGCACCGTGTATGGCCCGTTAAAGAAAAGTGTACACGCACAGTGCGATAACTGGATGATATCGAATCCTGGTAGAACAATGACGATATACGACATCCCCGGAATTGTGGCTAAGGCACTGCCACTTGCCATAACGCATCAGAATATTGTGTCCGGGTTTGAATGCACTGGAATTTCTTCATTCAACCCGGACATTTTCCAGGAATACGAATTTTTGCCGAGCAGCGTTACGGATAGGGAGATGCCTTCTACTTCCGCTCATCCCAAAGAAGCGAACTTCAACGCAGCCGACCCGGACACAGCCGATTCGGAGACAACCGAACCCGATGCAGCCGACCAGAATGAATTTGACCCCTCGGCTTCTTCCATGTCTCGTCCTGGTGATACACAGAACTTGAGCGCGACGCTCCAAAGTATTCGAGCCTTTCCTAAAGCCGCTCCGAGGCAACAGACTCGTAAAGGACGAAAACGAAGAAAGAGCGCCGTTTTTACTGACTCGCCTGAAATGATGGAATTGGCAGCTGAGCAGGCGGAGTCCATGCGGAAAAAAAAAGTAAAACCTACTACGAGAAAGACAACGTCAAAATCTACACCTGCCACTGCGCCGAGAAAGAGAGGCCGGCCAAAAAAAAATGCCACGCAATCAGAACCGCAGCCTTCGACGAGCAGTGGGCGTAAGTCGAAATCAAGGAAGCAGCAGCGGTCGGATTCTGACGAGGACTTGGATACGTGCTGCGTGTGCTCAAAGAAGTTAACCCCAAAAAGAACATATACAAAAGAATGCATTGCGTGCGAGCGTAGGGCACACAACACATGCGTGCGCTTGTTAGGATCTGTATTCACGTGCCTAAATTGTTTTATGGAATAAAACAATTATTTTTTAATAATATGTTCCGCATGAAGGTTTTTAAAAATAAATTTTCACATTTTTCTTTTAAAAAACAATTATTAAAATGTATCCTATCATTTTTCAGGATTAGATGTACGTATTTCTATTAAAAATGCAGTGTGATCCGCCCTAGTGGAAGGGGGGGGGGGGGGGGGACGAATCCATACTGCAATTTTTGAGATCTCAATTTTCCCACCGTTGTCGTTTTTGCTTTATACCGGTTAAACAAAACGACGTAGACAAAAATTTTCTATATAAATTTTGTAGCTAAAGGTTCACTCTTTAAAATGGTACACCACATTTAACTAAAATTATTTATTTTGTTGTTAAAAATCGGCACCGAAAAAAAACTGACGGTCTCGCCCGGGTCTCCCCTACAGTAACAATTTACTTTATCAGAATACTACACATAATAATTAAAATGTAATATTTATAACAAAAATATGATTTATATAATTTTGATTATATATTTAACATTATATATTATGTCATTTATACTATACATACATTCTTCCTACAAGAGATTCCCGAAGAAATCAATGTGCTGTGCCACTTGGTCAAGCCAGAGACGCGAGCACGGCACGGCATTTCAGTCATTAAAATTATATAAACAATAGAACCCATAGTTTCTTTATAAAATAAAAAATATGTGTACTTTTAGAATAAGTAGAAAATAAGATAGCATTATTTAAAAAATTTAAAAAATGTGCTTTTTAGTAAAAATAATAATTAAACATTTTAATTGCTTATAACAATTAAAATTTGCAATTTCTTGTAACTTGAACTATTTTTTTCGTAAAGATTGTCTCCTCAGCTTTAAAATGCTTTTTTAAAGATTTCTCTACGACAAATATAACCAGAGATATTAATTTTTGAAATTGAACGGAACGCAGTGTAAGAAGCGAGACGGATAACAGGAAAATTTGGCTTCGCCGCTGCTAGCTCGCTTCGTGCCCACCGTAACGTGATACGTGAGACAAGGACAAAGCGATTGTTTATCGGTCCTCGTCTGACTCATTCACCTTATTGATTTTCAGTATTGTGGACATAGCACGGAACAGAACCAACAGATCGTGCACATAACGTGTTACCCATCAGTTCGTGGACATGGCTACGTAGTTCACTGTCCACATTTTATGGTCATAGAGGCGCTTCAAAGTAAGGACACCTAAATCGCGCCCATGACCGCTATCATTCTTCTCTCTGCCATCAGTGATCGCCGCCATTCCCGCCACGGTCTCTTCTCTCCCTGTCCCTCGCATGGTTACGTGGAACGAGCAATATACCCACAGACTTCGTGACTACACCGCATAGAAACAATTTTTTTAATTTTAGGTAATTTTTCTTTATTTAATAAATATTATTCACATAAATATTTCTAAAATTATTTTTGTAAAATGACAAATTTGTACATCTTGATGTAACTTAACCTCAAAACCTTCAGCAGTTTAATTCAACTAGAGCCCTCAGTTGGAGACATGGTGATAGGAGAATGTACCTATCCGAATTAATTCCGAAATCTCCTTAAAAAAGGAGTTTAACTATTAATTATTTACGTGATTTTATAAATAATTACTGTTTTTGTATTATACAGAGGGTTTGGCAAAAGTATGGCAACCCCTAAATTTTACGAAAACTATATATTTTTGAAGAAAATGTTTCAGACAGTTGTACGGTTTCAAGGGGAACCTAAGAGGGTGGCAATGATTTGACCTTGGATAGTCATTTGAAGGTCACGTGAAGGTCACCTTCAATTTTTTAAGTAAAATTTCCCTCCACATTGTGTATATCGTATATCGTTTAAAAAAGGGCATAAAGAAAGAAAAATTTTGGCGCAAACCAGAGGTCGATACGTTGATCCGTTTGGGAGTTATTTAGGGTCAAATTTCGAAAAAACCAATTTTTTACCCTAAATAAAATTTATAGGGGCCACCATACTTTTGCCAAACCCAGCTGTATGTTGCAGTGTTGTGTTACGTTCCATGAGCGGAAGTTTTTATGCAGAGCAGAGTAGCACGGAGCAGTTTTTTTAGAAGAAATAACGCTTTATTTATTAATAGGTATGTTAGTTTATAACGAAAAGTTAAATTTCATATAAACTGCGTTCCAATATATTAACCGCTAATACTGAAAATCTGAAGAAAGAGTGTACGTATAATATAAAATATATTAACTACAGATTTTCAGTATAGGCAGTGAATATCGAAACACAGTCATACTTAACTTTGTAACCTTGTACTCTAATGTTTGAAATATAATCAGTTATAAATAATAATTACTGTTTGTGTTTTATGTTAGTGTTGCGTTATATTCCGTCAACAGAAGTTTTCACGCAGTGCAGAATAGCACGGAGCAGTTTTTTAAAAGAAGAGATAAGGCTTTAAATTCTTTTTCAAGTATTTTATCATATGTATTATATATTTTATTTTGTTGAAAAAAATATAAATAAAAGCATACCTAAAATAAATATTTATGTATTTTAAAAAAATTCTAATATATGTATATAAGATATTTTTTGTTTTAAGGTGAAGTACCTATACATATATATGGAGATATATAAAATAAGAAAAAGCTTCATATAAACAAATGTTTGCAATAATTTCAAATCTAAAATATATATTATAAAGTTATACATATATAAACATATAATATATTACTTAACAATATTGTATTTTAGACCAAAGCATTGTATTTGTGTCCAAAATGCAAGTATTTATATTTTATATTCCTTGCAGAATATGAAATTATTGCAAACATTTGTTTACATTTAGGATTTTCTTATTTTATATGTCTCTATATGTTTTTGATATGTATATTCCACGAACAAAAATTATCTTATGTTACATAGCCTGATGATTGCAACAATAATGCATTTTTGCAAATTTATTACATTGCAATATTGTTGTGGTTTTTTATAAAAAATATTTGTAGAATGTTGTAGATAGTTGTAAATAGTTGTGATTTTTACAATAATCTACAACTTCTACAATTTACTACGTTCTCATAAAAATGTTCGTAAAGAGTTGTTAAAACTTGTAAAAATTTTATATTACTTTTTACAACTTACTACAATTTACTACAATTTACCATAAATTTCTACAATTTTTACAAATTTGTAGAAATTTGTTATTTGTTGTATAAGATTGTAATTTTTCGTAGAAATACGTAAATTGTTGTAAAATTATTTCCACCAGGGTTCCTATAGACGGGCGTTTTAGCGTTGCTGCAAGGTTGCAGTAAGATTGCAGCGACAGTTTGCACTGAAACCGTAATATTGCACCGTTGTGGCGAAAGATTGCTGCAACATGTATGCAATATTTGTGTGCTGTATGGGTTGTGATGTGATAAAATATTTGTTTTTTTTTTACTAATAATATATTTATATCCTGCATATATCCATTTTTTTTTTACATTTCTGCAATGTTGCAAATAAAACCAAAGAGGATATTGCATTAACCTTACCAAAACGTTCCAGAAACATTTCCGGAATGTTTCAGAAACGTTTCTTGCGGACCGAAGCGGACATTTTGACGTTGCTGCAATCTTGCAGAGACGTCTCAGAGACATTACGCAACGTAACTGTAACAGTTTCAATGTTTTAATAATAATATCTCTGCAACGTTGTAGAGATCCTTCTGTGCTATCAGGGAACTATAAAAATAAAATTACACCTGATATTTCTGATGAAATATGAATCTGTTATATAATTTCGTCATAGAGGTAGGTACTCATTTTATTTACACAGATGACACGTTAAATATATAACATTATATTGTATAAGTACACGTAAATGCCCCATACAGCACATAAACTTGCAGAAACATTGCAGAAACGTTGTAACATATTGCAAGTTGCAATGTAATATTGTAAAGACATTATAGAGACATTGCAATTACAACATTTCGCCGAAATATTAGAGCAACATTGCAGACGTAATATATGATAAGAATTATTAAGAATAATTATAAATATAATAAATTCTTTATATTAATAATGCAATAAATTCTTTATATTAATTTATGATGTTTAAATTAGCATCAAATGATTTGTTAGGGGGGGGGGGGTTAGGGATTTTAATGCTCCAACAAAAACTGTGTTTTCAGTCCGACAAAAAATCGGCGCGCGGTTTAGTATGTTGGAAATTTGTGTACTTGGAAATACACGAAAGATTTAAAATTTATTAAACAAATTTTAAATCTCTTGCTTTAATATCAGCGTATTGCTCTCAGTTGCCTTATATCGTGTCTTTGATTATAAATATAATACTGTAACTTACTCTGTGTACGTGTGTGCACACACATACGCAGAGAGAAAGGTATATTTAAGTTTACGTTTCTTTAAATTTGATTCCTAATCGTTTTTAAACTTATTGATTCGATTCATTAAATAAAATAATTGTGTCCGGACAGAGCCTTAGGCGTTCTCATGGCATTATTAACGTTATTATATTAAAATTTTTTGAATATACAAATCTTATATCTAATAATATTAAGGATTTTATTTAATAATATTAATATTATTATATTAATTAATATTAATTAAATGCTAATATTTATTGTATAATATTGTTGTTGCATTGTTATTAATATTTTCCAGTTAATATATTATTAAAAGATTTTTAAATACTTTAAAAATATGTGTTATAGACGAGTATAGGTAAGAAGGAAGCGTCAGAGTCAGAGGATTGTCACTAGTCCGTTCGATCATCAATGTCAAGCAACGTTGGGCGAGGTACTATTACTCGGATGGGTGACCGGCTGAGAGAGCGGATTTTCTCGGGCGGACGCGAAGCTATATATATATGCACATGATATATAATGTACCCGCAATGTTTATTTGTTAAAATCTGATGTATTTAGTAAATTATATGTCTGTAGCAACGTATGAGCATTACTTCCACTGTACTGTTGCTATAACATTTTATTGCAATGTTTTTGACGGCGGACATTTCAACGTTACCGTAGGCTTGCAAAAAGGTTGCAGAAACATTTCGCAACTTCCATGCAATATTACAATGTTTCAGTGTAAGGCTATGCAATGTTTCTACAAACTTTTGGTGCTGTAAGTATGGCCCGAGTGTAGATTATTATATTATTTTACGTGTAAACGCCCAACTTTTTGAAGATTATTGAGCATGTGTCTAATTATATCTAAGAATGAACTGATAATAAGTGAAATTATCAGTGTCTATTAATCTTCAGAGACCAAAGCAACCTATTCTTAATTTCGGCCGAAACCGAAACAGAAAACCGTAACTTTTATGAGAATCGTAGAAAGGCCATATTCATATAGATACGCGCGCACATATACAAGTGTCCATAAAGTGCGCCAGGGGAACCCCCTTGGGGGTAGCAGCCCCAACCACTTTAAATGAGTAGCCCCTCGAAATGATCAAACACGTATTTCGCGATTTTTCATAATTTTGAGCCGTTTCCGAAATATAGAGGGTGGGGACTAACTTTTATAGACACTCGATATACTGTATATTTTTTCTTTATATAAATATTATAATTTAATTATTAAAATAATAATTACACATATTATCACAATCCTACTATTACAATTCTATTATCACAATCTGTAATATATTGCTATGTACACGGAAGAAAAGATGTATCAACAGCATCAGTGTAACACATACAGTGCAACATTAACTTTAATGAACAAAAACATCAGATAGTTGTTTTAAATAATCCAAATATTTGGATCCAATAATATCTAATTGAATTAAATGTTTACCTATGTTTGTGGCAGCCCGTGACGTCGACGTTTAATTAAAGCAACTTTAATTTTTTCCTTGTACTATCCGTTATAGTATCTACACAATCATATTATTTCAATAATAACAAAATAATAACAAAATTTTTAAACATAAATTAAAAATATGTTTTACACAAGTCTTTAAAAAATCTGTGGAAAATACAGTTTCGGTTACGTCGCCGCAACTCTCTTTCAATTTCGGCTGAAACAGAAATCCAGCCAAAACTCCGATTTTTGGCCGAAACCAAAACCGAAACAAAACTGAATTTTTAGTCGGACTCTATTAATCTTTGCTTCGTGTAAAGAGAAAGCTAACGTCGATCTCGATGATTCGTCATAGCCCGATTTATCTCTGCTACTGTCCAATTGCCTCGTTGTACTTTCAAGCCTACGAAGTATCTAAAACTCTCCGTTTGCCTTCAAAAAGAATCAGTTGTCGATGAAACGTTCAGTGGTTTCGAGACATACTCGACACGCACTTGCATCGAATTCGAAACGAGTGCTCGCAGACGCCTGCACGCCTACGAACGCACACGTCGACGTACCCGGAAAATCGAACAAACGTCAATCTTATGCAAAGAGGCGAGAAGCGCCGCGTCAAAAATAAAGCGCGCGACTGCGGCCAAATTGAATTATGCATCGCGTGCGCGATTTGTGGAAGCGATCGTTTCGCCTTGAGGTCGTTTCCTTGAGTTTTCCGCCTCGCCCTACGACGGCCGTGAACAGAAGGATGCACGTGAAGCATCCTCTTAGGCGATCCTCTTCGTCTCGCCTCGCATCGCCTCCCGGAGGCCGGCCTGGAGGCACTCGCGAGGCACGCCTGCACGCGCGCATCACATGATACGTGACCGGGGCGTTAATTGCCGATTTTAGCGGCGAGATGGGCTATGAGCTTAGCTATGAAACAGCCAGATCTCCCATCTCTCCGTACATATAAACTACCGGCGAGCAGGTGACAAGGTTTAGTCAGTTGATCGTTTCAACCGCGAATGTAGATCCCTTGTTGTGCGGGTGTCTTCTGACAGCGGTGACCAGGTCCCGCAGGGGGCTGACGGCTTTACGGTGTTGCTTCAGCAGGTGAGGGTGCCACGCGCTACGCCGGGCGTTATTGATCTGTCGTTGTTAATTGATGGAAATTAGCGAACGGCACGCGCGTGACCGAATCGAAGATCAATTCCATGCACGCGTCATTTATTGTATGTACACATACTGCGTATAGAATCGAATTCTCTCTTCTCGAATCAAGGACGATTGCGACGCTACGATATTCCATAATGGCGGTAATTTTGTGAAGTCTTGTCAATTCCAAATAATTTTATATCGTTGCTAAAATATAGAAGTTTATCGGGCTCCCAGTAAATAAAGCGATAAATACCACCGAGTGGAAAGACGTAACTAACTCTAGAAATAACTACCCAGTGAACACAGTGTCCCAAATCGGGATATAAGACGACTTAAAGACGTTATCAAGATGACTTAAATATGATCACAAGACGTCTTAATGACGTCTGTAAGACGTCATAAATATATCCCGATTTGGGACATGCGTATTGTCTGAGTAGCTTCATCGTTAATCATCTAATCGGTAATTATTTAGATTAACTTACCCATCTCTAATGACCTTGACCTTGACCTTGACATATGTTGTTAAGGTCACCCTCCTGAGTGACCTTCAGAAGGTTTTAGCCACGTAGGTATAAAAAAGTATATATACAATTTTATGTTATAGAAAAGTATGAATGCAAAGTATTCTTTGTTTTAACCATAATTGTATAATTAAAATTGTACAATTAAAGATAGTTTACAATTATAATCATACAATTATGGTTAAAGCAGAAAATATTTTACATTTATGCTTTGTAACACATAAAATTGTATATGTACAATATATAATTTTCTATACCAACTATTCTCTGCTTTAACAAAAAGACTGTTCAATAAATCGACGATTCACTGCTTTAAATGACTTTCCTTCGTTCATATACATATGTACTATTTTCACACATATTAGTTGTTTGTGTCTTTCAATAATACTCAAAATAACTGCTATATTTTTCAAACTTTTTTTGTTAATAACTTTTTAATAAAACACGAGCGCGGGCTAAAACCTTCTGGAGGTCACTCAGGAGGGTGACCTTGACAACATATGTCAAGGTCAAGGTCATTGAAGGTGGGTAAATTAATCTAAATAATTACCATCTAATCTAATATATCATGTAATTTGACTAAATATCGTACGCAATGCGCGTGTTTTAAACACGGGTTAAAAAATAAGCATAATTTATCATCAGAGCGACGGATATAAGGACTTGGCAAATTGTCGATGTAGAAGTCGCTTTTTCGAACAAACTGATGAAAGGCTAAAGAAATAAACGTAAATTGTTTAACAATAACTATGAAGAACTTGTCGATTTTAACGTCGGTTTCTTGAAAGAATTAACATCTGCAAGAATTGCGAGAAGAAAAAAGAAAGAGAAGGAGAGACAGTGTGTTAACTCATTGAAAAAAGTACTTAAAATATCAGGACATAAATATGCGCCGAGAAGGAAAAATGTGGGCGGCGTATGAGGCGAAGCGACCGCTGGTTATACGCATTTTATGCCTTTTTTTTCGGTGGAGAGGGAAGTGTTGCATCCACGTGATCCTATAAGTACGCAGCACCATATAAGAATGGACGCGAGTTGGTTGATCGATGTCATATTGATATTTTACTTTCACTTAACACATTGTATGATTTTTACGTGCGCACATGTGCATTGAATTTTGAAGCATCATATTCTATTACAACTTTCTCCAAACTGTAAGTGGCTACCTCCTTAAAAAATAACTCGACCAAACTTTCCTCCATGCAAGGTAAACGAGTAATAAGAAGATAAAAGTCCGAATAGTTTGTAGAAAGTGCTGTTCCTATACAAGTCAGTTCGCATATTTTTAACAATAAAAAAATCGACGTTTTTACATTTATTTATCTTTTAACAATAAACGAACACCTAAGACAACCTTGATAACTATAATAAATTTTTAAATTTCCGTTGCGTTACAATTTAAATTAAAATTGCTTTATTCACGTTACATTAATTTATGAACATTCATAATCAACAGTTTAGTCGCTCAAGTTCAGGCTTTAATAATTAAGTTAACTAGTATTGGATGAGCTTCTCAGCTAATATTCTGATAATTATCTTTGTTGTGAAACTTATTGTTATGCGATCCGTATGCGCGATTACTCGCGACACACTCTACTTGCATGATTCGATCACGTCAATTAACAGGTATCCGATTCTGAATTGTTAATGTGAGGAAGTAAACGTCTCTCGCGGAATTTGGCGGGCGAACCTATTATTTGCGATGATACGACGCCATATGATTGAATGCATGCGTTAGACAAATGTTATGTTGCGTGGCCACGATCATCGCGCGACTCAACACACGCGATTTAAGTGCACAAGGTGACAAATCACAATGAGGAAGTCGCTGAGTCTAAATAACTATTATTTCGTAACGACAGACAATGAAATAAATTGAAAGTTGATCGATATATGTATGAGTATTACAAATAAATAAAAATGCTTTATTTGATCGGACTGGATCTTTGGGCCTAACAATATTTTTGGGTGAATTTGTATACATTCTTTCGCTTAGCAAACTAAACGCTGATTACTTGTCGGTTTTAAAGCAGTCTTAAGCTGAAGTTGTGAATAGTAAAATCACATAATTAAATTCATAATCAATTTAATAATAGTAAGATGCTGTAATAAGCATTTAGTGCCCTGCAAAGGGCACTAAAAATTGAACACTACTTTGTAGAAGAAACCTATCATTTTTATTAGCATGTACATTAAAATGGAGCAAAAAAAAAATTTTTTAATTCTTATATGCCCGGGGGTGGGAAAGATGCCATTAGATGTAAAAAAATATTTGTATAAAGTTTTAACTTGATAGGGGTTTATCTTCTGCCTCCAACTTTTATTTGAAAATTCCTACGTAGAAAAATATCTACTTGCGAGATTGTATCCTGGCATTTATATTTTTTACAACTCTTAGCTAATCAAAATCTTTGTAATTAAGCAGACCACCGCGAGGAGATAGCTGTAAATCGAAATCTATATTTTTAAAGGACGCTGTACAAAACCACGGGAAAAGGCCTTTCGGTCAAGTTGTCTAAAACTCCTAAATAAAAAGGAGCATAAAAAAAGAAAAATTTTGGCGCAAACTAGAGGTCGATACGTTAATCCGTTTGGGAGTTATTTAGGGTCAAAGTTTGAAAAAGCCAATTTTTTTATCCTAAATAACTCGAACGGGTCAACATATCGACCTCTGGTTTGCGCCAAAATTTTTCTTCTCTTATGCTCCTTTTTACTTAGGAGTTTTAGACAACTTGACCAAAACCTTTTCCCGTGGTTTTGTGCGGCGTCCTTTAAAAAAATGGATTCCGATTTACAGCTATCTCTTCGCGGTGAAGTCTGGTTAATCACAAAGATTTTGATTAGCTAAGAACTGTAAAAAATATAAATGCTAGATAAAATCTCGCAAGTAGATATTTTTCTACGTAGGAATTTTCAAATAAAAGTTGGAGGTAGAAGATAAACCCCTATCAAGTTAAAACTTTATTGTTTTTACATCTAATGGCATCTTTGCCACCCCCGGGCATATAAGAATTCAAAAATTTTTCTTTTTCGCTCCACCCTAATGTACATGGTAAAAAAATATATCTTTATAAAACTTGTAAAAATAAATTTCGGAGAAAAAGAATAAAAATTTAACTGTTGTTATAGCTTCGCGATGTTTAATTAAAAATCTCAGTAGGGACGGCTATTTCCATAAAAGGAATTTATTAGGAATTCTTTCGAAGGGATATAGTTAGGTACAGTTAATATATTAATAGTTTTTGGAAAGCTCCTTGATGATTGTGTAAATTCAGATTTTTATCTTTTAAAAAGTCTGGAACTAAACTATGCAACTAGCTAAATTTGTTTTTTAAATAATATTTATTTTTACAAGTTCATGAATGTATACAGTGTTCTAAAAAGGTACGGCCAAAATTTAGGGAGATATTCCTCACACCTAAAGGATGAAAAAATGTTATATAAACATGGGTGAGGAAACGCTTTTTTCAAGAGTTAGAGCTTTTTCCTGAGTATGCGACGTTACGGCTAAATGAGGTAGTGACCTTATCTGCCAGGCAAAAATCAGAAAAATATTGACCTTTAATGTTATGGTTACTTGTTTACACCTAGATAATAATCCTAAATTGTTTCTTGTGTAAGTAATACAGTCAACAGTATTTTCAACATAACTCCTGAAAAAAGCATTTTTGCATTATATGCTATTAAAATAATGACATGGATTCTACAGAATAATGTTCAATTCGTTTTGTTTTATCCATTCATTACAAAATAACAGCTTTAATTTGGTAATTCCTCGATTGCCGCCTCTCCCCTTCTTCTCTATATCTGAACATTTGGAAATGATATTTAAGTATCAACTTAGAAATAATACTTAAATATCAAAATTTCCATGCAAGAGAAATAACTTAAATAAGAAAGTAATATATATTTAAAGTAATATACCGTCTTACACATTTTAATTCATCTCATCGTAAGTTTAAACTCTCAACCTTATATTACTCACGTGGTTTTTTTCAACGTATTTATTCGCGTAGAGTGTATTTTACACCCCAACATTGTATCTGAATTTACATTCTTCTCTTTAATGTTCTCTTTACAAATAAATAAGGGTTCATAAAATTCGATATATCTTCTAGATAAAGATAAGCGCAAAAGTTCTTCTTTAATTGTAAAATAATTTGTGCAGCATTTGATCAATAAAAAAGTTTTAATATGTGAATGTAATAGATTTGTAAGGCTGAAGTGTATTTTACATCCCACGTGAATAATGTAGGGTTAAAGAGAGTAGTCGTTTTACATCGAAAAAAATACTTGAAATCGACAGGGTGGGAACCGCGCGGATACTGCAATATCTGCATCTTATCTTTCTTCGATCTCTATTTTATGTTATTCCACATTCGTGGTGTTTTGTATTTATGACTTATTTGTGACGCATGTTTATCGTGTTGGAATATTGCTGATTAATTTTATTGCTCACTCGCATATTATTTATGTGTCGTTTGATGAATCACTAAAGTGAAGATGAAGAATTTGTCTCTTAATATCTTTTCATACTCGGTTTTATTGATAGCAATTAGCATAACACGGAAACAGTATTGATTCAAAAGGATATTTTTTTGCATTAAAAATAGTAGATTAAAGCATTACAGAATCGAGAAACGCAAAGATATTTGCATCGATGTTGAAGCAGATATATTTATACAAATTATTCCATTTATCCCTCATTTGCATATCCTTTTAGCGCATTTGGTCTAAGTTTAGCACATTTGATCTAAGCAAACAATTGAATTATATTGCAAAGCCCTTGTCACCTTGAAAAATACGAGAGAAAAATTGTGAGAATCAACCGAATGATTGATCGCATTTATTACTAGGCAAAAAATTTTCCTATTTATTTTTTCGTAGCAATTTATCATTAGCCATGTGATATTGATGTGGAAATTACATTCTTTTTTGTAATTAGTTGAATCGCACATCGGGAGAGATGTGGACCTTCCTCGCCTTTCTAGCTGTCATCTACGTTATATATGCGTTGAAGAATTACATTAGAATTCTTAGATTTATCTTCACCCTCGATGGACCGAAGACAGTGCCCATTCTTGGCAACGTGAACGCTGTTCTCGAAGGAAATCGTGAGTAATATAGTATTACTAAAACTTTTGAAATTGTTGTATGCTGTTAATTAATCATCAATTAAAATTACACTGTATGTCTTATCCAGCTATCTGAATTCTACACTGGTCAACAAAATTATCGCAACACTCAATTCATATCAAAATTTCGCATAACTTCAAATAAACATATCTTCGCGAAAAATTGTCGTATTTGTAAAAAAATTATTTTATCTTAAAGGGTAAAGTCTGTACTTTGAGGA
This sequence comes from Harpagoxenus sublaevis, assembly GCA_030770355.1. Classification (NCBI taxonomy): domain Eukaryota; kingdom Metazoa; phylum Arthropoda; class Insecta; order Hymenoptera; family Formicidae; genus Harpagoxenus; species Harpagoxenus sublaevis. Next base: position 45,245 of record JASTWR010000269.1, read on the forward strand.
ACATTTGTTAGATTTTGAATTTATCCTTTTTCTCTCCCGCCATCTCTTCAAAAATAAGGACGTGTTTTGTCTTCAAAAAATTGCATAATTTGACGCCCCCTTTCGGGGTGGAATAAATTTTTTTCGCAAATGTTACGATAACCATCGTAAAATATGGACTTTTACTTGCAAATTAAAAAAAAGAGGTCCGTATGATTTTTTCGCGGAGTTACTGCGTACCTATCAAAGGAGGATAGGTAAAATAGGCCGATTTCTGCCTAAAAAGTGTAACGTAAGTTATACATGTAATCTTGTGTTTTTTTGGTCGCTGAATACGATAGTAGCATTTTTATCCGTGGAAAAGTAAAAAAAATTATCACTAACTGAATTATTGTACTATTAAAAGCGACTTATTTTGACCCCTTTAAAGCGAATTTTGACCACTTTCCCATTACGGGTTTAGACGGATTTGTTGACCAGTGTATATTGTTCTCATGTCGTAAACGTTGCAAGTTGCAACGGTCCGCAAATAAAATAGCTTTTAAGTTATCCTATTGAAAGACGGTGAATGTGTATTCGTATCATATGTAAAAAAAACTTCGATTTCCTAGTGATGCAAAGGATGACAAACGAGGCGCAGAGTTACGGTCGCATTTTTCGAATATGGGTGACACTTTTGCCGTACGTTGTGCTCATCGAGCCGAAGGACATCCAAATGGTGCTCAGCAGTATGAAGCACACGCGGAAGATATTCTTTTACAAGCTACTCGACAACTTTTTGGGCAAAGGTCTGATTACGCGGGATGTCGACAAGTGGAAGGTGCATCGGAGAATCTTGCAACCGGCCTTCCATCGCCACGTGCTCGAGAGATTCGCTGGAACGTTCAGCGAGTGCGCCGATCGCCTAGTCGACAAGCTGCTCGAGAAGGACGGAAAGGATATAAACGTCACCGTGTTCGTCAACAACTCGGTCTATGATATACTGATCGGTACGTGATGTAAATTGCTTGTACATACTCGAGGATAGATTTTAATGGTCACAAGCAGAAAAACTTGTGTTTTATTATCTAAGAATTTCATCTTCGTGTGATTACTCAAAGAAACAAATTCTGCGTTCCATTTGTAAAATACTTGGAACGATGAACGGCACAGAAATGCTAATTGGCAATCACTGTTGGAATTAATTAATCTTTTCAGCCTTTTTCCATTTTCGAAAGAAAGCATATTTAATTTGCAAAACGGGTTAGAAGTTGACCTTGTCGATTATATTTATACCTTATTTGATTTTGTAAAGTGCAAACATGGAGTAAAGAAAAAGTTGATAGCTGTGCGATTATAGTACAAATTTTGATGTATGATCCAACGCAATAATGAAAATGAGTGCGTTACGCAATGAAAACGTAGAACGCTTTCATTGATGGTACGCCGCGCCGTGGCGTTTGTTCGTAGAAATCGACGCGTACCTTAAATGGTGTATGCTAAAATACTTCATCTTTTCATAAACACGCCATAATTAGCATGAGAATCGACGTCGAGACTTTTCAAAGCAGTAGTACACACTCGTATACTATATCTGTTGATTTTCAGTATTTGCGTACCGCTAATACGCCTTTAAAGAGACTACACGCATTTAAAAGCTCCTCCTCCCATTATCGTACGTTTCGACATCTCGAAGGCGGCGGTACTTACCCCAATGCTAAATATTAACCATCTGACATAATAATGCTTACTTCAGAGACGATTCTGGGCACACCGGCGAGCCAAAGAAACAACGACGGTGAGAACGACACGCCATTCAGAAAGTGAGTGCAATCCAAAACGATACCAAGCGGTAGTCGACCTCATTAGCGAACTTTGTTATCAAACTCCAAAACATTTAAATAATGAAAAATTAGTTCTAAAAGTTGTAATAAAAATTACCATGTCCTATATTCTAGAAATCATTCTAATAAATTTTTTTTTATTGATATTTAGATCTTTACGGAATTATTTATCTGAATTAAATTAAGGAGGCTTTAAGGCTGAGGTATGGGTAGTGAGGGGGTAGCGCTGTCACACAATGGAAATATGGAGTGCTGCCAATCTAAAATAATTATATAAAACAATTATTCAAAACAATATTAATCTAAAATTTTGAAAAAATATGGAATAAAATGCATTTAAAATCCAAAGAATATTCATGTTTATTTATGTAAAAGTCTCACATATAAATTTATATTTTTTAAAACAAATTTTATTATTACTACAAATAATGACTTGGCAACGGTGAAAAACTGAAGTTGGTAGAACTACAATTGATTGACAGACTCTCGATTACATTTTGGGTTATATGTCAGGTTACCATTTTATGTCAGAATCTTCCCGTGTTTTTCAACAGCGTTGTCAAGTTTTCTCTATCACACAGCTCTGATGACAAAAATATTATATCTTGACTTATATTTTTTAGTATTGTAAATAAACTATGTAGTGAAATGGCTCGAAATTTAGTACGTATTTTCAATATAGTATACTTCACATATTACACATAAATTTATTTGCGTCTCAATATTTTAAATTTAAATATATGTTTTTATTGAAAATAGACATGGAGAATCGAGTTTCTCAGAAGGGTCCCTTATAAAATGTGGAATTTTGATATTAATTTACGCAAAAATGGATTAGTGAAAAAATCTGAAAAAATTCACATGCAACCGTTATTTGTAAAGAAACTTCTATTATAAATTTCATGCCATTCTTATCATTTTGCATTATTCTTAAAGCCTCTTTAAGAAACTTGGCTCTCGTGCCATCAGTGACTTTGTAAATATCGATATATATATTACATTTTCAATTTTCTGCCGAAGAATGATGCGTTTGCTCTTCATTTCCTTTCTAGAAAACTATGTATACTGCGACGGATATAACGGTAATTACTAACTACTATCGATGTATCTTGGGAACAGGGGCCAAGTTATGGTGCCGTACAGATTTGCACGACCATGGTTGCTAATCGACTGGATTTATCGATTGACTGCAGCTGGAAAATCGGAGGAACAACAGCAGAAGGATCTGTTCGACTTTTGCTTCCGAAAAATGAAGGAGAAGCGCGAGTTCCTGCAAAAAAACGGCTCTCTTATCGCCGATGACAGCGCGACTAGAAAAATGTCCCTGCTTGAGTACATGGTCGAGATCAGTGAGAAGAATCCTCGGTTCACTGAACGAGATATTATCGAGGAATGTTGCACCTTTATGCTGGCCGGCCAGGACTCGGTCGGCACCGCTACCGCGATGACGCTTTTCCTTCTGGCGAATAATCCCAAATGGCAGGAGAGATGCGTCGCGGAATTGAATGAGATCTTTGGCGACGACAAAAGATCACCAACTATGCAGGATCTCAGGGAGATGAAATGTTTGGACATGTGCATCAAGGAATCCTTGAGGTTGTATCCTAGCGTGCCGCTTTTCGCCAGGACACTCGGGGAGGACGTGAGACTAGGTGAGATCTAGAGAGGAAAAACCCACGATAATTATTTTCATTCGATCCTGCGAATATCATTCACTTTTATACACAGTCTCTTCAAATTTATATAATTGTATCACTTAGTTGTTTATAATTATTTGTTGGTTAGAATATAAAATAAAAGTCTTTTGAATATCATTGTGCGGATAATATCCCAAACAGCATGCATGTTCAAAATCAAGATATAAGACATCTTATAATGTTATCTTATGATGCCTAAAGACGACGTCTTATATCCCGACTTTGGACATGGTGCTGTCTGGGATGATACGTCTTCAACGTTATTTGTAAATATTTAGTAAATACAAGATCCGCGTCAATAAAAATAATAAAAATAATATAACAATTACATCGATCGTATAAGTAATATAAAAAATTGCTCTTATTGGTTCTTGGAATAATTGCAAAAAAAAAGCGTTTGAATTAAAAATTATAACGTCACTTTCTATCATGCAGAAGAGCGTGTAATACCAGCTGGTTGTGGCGTGTTTATAGCGCCATACTGCACGCACCGCTTGCCTCATCATTTTCCGGATCCTCACGATTTCAAACCGGAGCGTTTTAGCCCCGAAAACTCCGAGGGAAGACATCCCTACGCTTACATACCGTTTAGCGCCGGACCTCGCAATTGCATCGGTGAGAAAAACAAATATAAATCAGTCAGAGATATAAGAAAAGAAAAAAGAAAAATTCCGATTCAACATTTTTTTTCTAAGGAAGACACCGTGTAGACATGTAAGAGACATATCGTTTCTTTTTTTTTATCCTTTAGGGTACAAATATGCCACACTCGAGATGAAATCAGTCATCAGCGCCATTCTGAGGAAGTGTCGATTAGAGCCGATCCTCGGCAAGGAGAAGGTGATAGCCAAATTTCGAATGACGGTCAGAGCACACGGTGGACTTTGGGTCAAAGTGAGAGCGCGCAATAAGCGATACGAATCGGAGCAATTGAATTAGTAATAGCAATTTATACCTATAATAATGATATTTCGGAGATTAATAATAATTTAATGGAAACGAAAAGTAACTATTACTTTGTCACTTCACCGTTGAAGAAAAACGAAATTTGTCAATACATTTAGCGTTTCTATAGCAGAAATACCTTGGACAGTGCGATTTAAATTATACAGAAGATATCGTGGGTAACTTCTTTGTGCATCGTTTAAACAAAATGGCTGACGTTAAAATAAAGAAATGTACAAGATCTTTCAAGAAATTATAGAAATATGTCATTGTTGTTTTATTAGACGTGAAACTACGTAAGCATGCATGTGCCATGTATCATGATGTATAAATCCTTTCTCTGTATAAACAAAAAATGAAAAAGAAACAACCATATACTTCACAAATATGTCATTAAAATTGTCAACTTTCGAATATTATTATTCTGAATCGTTAGAACGAATAAGTTTTATTATAAATGACAAACTCTACGAGAAAATTATATCGCTAAATTAATCTTTTTTTTAAATGTTTGTTAAATCTTTTAAATAGATATAGACATGAAAACATTGTAAAATACGACAAGCATTTGTATCGACATATAAAATTTTCCAGTAAACACCTTATAAAAGCATTAAATAAAAAGTACATAAAATTATATACATATGTAGTACAATTACGCAAAAATCACTATTCTCTATAAAAGAAAAATCATCTCTTTTTTGTCATATTGCTTCCTCATAGGGGAAGCTTTGTTTTCATAAACTTCGTATATGGACCTTTGATCGTATATAAAGCTAGGTCTAATCAACCAATTATTAAAGAAAAATATATAAAATAGGGGTAGAAAAGACCAAAGAAAAAATTGTTTTTTAGTTTTTGATGCCAATGTGTTCAAAATGTTCTAAAACGTCGAAAAATTGCCTTAAAAAAAAATGTCCGTATGTATGTATGTATGTATGTATGTATGTGCAGATTTGATGTCTGTGGTTGCTCTAACTTCCGCAAATATTGAGATATCGGGCTGTTTTTTTTTTAATCGATAGAGCATCATTCAAGGAAGGTTGGTATTGAATTTGGCGATGATCGGTAAAGGGGTTCTTTTTAAAAGAATTTTTAAATTTTTTTAGAAATGTCCGTGGTTGCTTTAACTTCCGCAAATATTGAGATATCGGTTGTTTTTTTTTTTTTAATCGATAGAGTATCATTCAAGGAAGGTTGATATTGAATTTGGCGATAATCGGTAAAGGGGTTCTTTTTAAAAAAAATTTTTGAATTTTTTTAGAAATGTTCGTGGTTGCTTTAACTTCCGCAAATATTGAGATATCGGTTGTTTTTTTTTAATTGATAGAATATCATTCAAGGAAGGTTGATATTGAATTTGGCGATAATCGGTAAAGGGGTTCTTTTTTGAAAAAATTTTTGAATTTTTTTAGAAATGTCGGTGGTTGCTTCAACTTCCGCAAATATTGAGATATCGGGCCGATTTTTTTTTATCAATAAAAATCATTTAAGAAAAGTTGATATTGAATTTGGCGATAATCGGTAAAAAGGTTCTTTTTAAAAAAAATTTTTAATTTTTTTAGAAATGTCCCTGGTTGCTCCTTTTGCACAGTTACTCTTTACATCCTTGCGCAAAACATAGGCTACTACGGAATCTCGATTATTCACTTACCGATCAGCTACTTTATTCCTTGGTTTTTCCGGGCGTTTTTTCGGGACTTTCGAGATTGCTCGCTCGCGATGTACGCACAAAACTTCGATATTTCACTTACCAATTACCGATTTTATCCCTTTGTTTTCCCGGGCGTATTTATCTGTTTGTTCTTTATACACTCATAAACTATTCGACCGATCTGAACCAACTCTTGCACAATTACTCTTTACATCCTTGCGCAAAACATAGGTTACTACGAAACCCCGATATTTCACTTACCGATCAGCGTCTTCATCCTTTGATTTTCCAGGGCGTTTTTTCGGGAATTTCGAGATTGCTAGCTCGCGATGTACACAGAACCTCGATATTTTACTTACCGATTACCGATTTTATCCCTTGGTTTTCCCGGACATTTTTAAAGTGAAATATCGAAGTTCTGTGTACATCGCAAGCGAGCAATCTCGAAATTCCTGAAAAAACCCCCGGGAAAACCAAGGGATGATTGATACTAAACATAAAATCTTTAGTCCATATTTGTGTAAATAAAACTTATTAATGACAATAATTAAAAAGTAAAACAAATTCTATTATATTTTTCAGTCATTTCTACCCCAATTTTATATATAATTCTTCAAGATTTGGTTGATTAGACTCAGCTTTATAAAGCTTCTATGTATGTACGAATTCTCCGAAATTTGAAATGTGTGTAACACGAGAACTGATCAATCAAATTTTAAAGAATTATATATAAAATAGAAAAAACTGAAAAATATAATAAAATTAGAAATAGCACAATATTTTAAGAAATGCCTTTGATTGCTCTAACTTTTTTAGAAATAAAATGTGAGTAGTCGGCCTGACTGGCAGTAATTTTACGACGTTTCGACCCGTACTTTGGGTCCTTAGTTGATGTTATATTAAAAATTTATTTTGCGAAAAAATATTACCCCAGCCAGGGTTTGAACCTGGAACCTCCCGTATACCGTGCGGGTGTCGTGCCAATTCGACCACTGAGGACCGGAAATAAGTTGGCGCTGCAAGTTCATATTTTTTAATAAACTATAGCTCAAACGATTGCTCCTTAATTGCTCCTTTAGAATCAAGAATTGCTCCCCTTTTAAAGTTAATATTTTTATAAATATTTACAAAAAACGTAAAATTTATAATTTTTACTTAAAAACATATTTCTAATAGCTTTGTGCAACTAAATCCAGCATAAAACGATTGCTCCTTAATTGCTCCTTATTGCTCCATCATTACTTTAATGATTTATTGCATTTTTATTGAAAAATTAACAAATTAATCATTTCACAAATGACGACGCCGCCACCTATTGGCCGCCTATCGTAACTATATAGCTAGGCAGCTAACGGCGGAAATATTCAAACGTCTAACAACTCTATTGCTTATAACCATATTTTATAGAGTTTGTAACCAACATTTGGCCCCATAGACTTATATAGACAGACCGGCCCCTGCCGTAAGAGGCAGCATGGAAACATAGACGGTGCAGACATAGCCTCACTGGTAATTCTCTCTCTTTCTTCTGATCGCTTGGTGGGGATAGAAGTCTAGAAGTGGGAACTAGTAGGGAATAGTGTCCCTGTTCCCTACCAATCTCCACCTCTAGACTTCTATCTCCATCAAGCGATTAGAAGAAAGAGAGAGAGAGAACTACCAGTGAGGCTATGTCTGCACCGTCTAATGGTGCCTTTTCATATGCAGCATGCTGCAGCAGCAAATCAGTCACGTGACCAAAATTTAATAACAATAAATAAATTTTTATATCTCACTTAATACCGTTTTTTTTGGTTATGACAGAGCTATGTGTCCAGACAGGATTATTTTTTTATTAGAAATAATTATGACTACTTATTTCGACCAAAATCAGTAGGTTGCGTGTTTGTTTTCAGCTGTGCTGTTTTGCTGTTCGTTCAGTTGAACTTCACAACGATGAAGCAAAACCTAGTAACAAATTTCAACCAATAGCAGCAATCTGCTGTGGCAGCACGCTGCGCCATGAAATGGTACCTTTATGCTGCCTTTTAAGCCTTGTGTCCACTATGCTAGAATTGTGTCCAAGTTTCGGTTTAAGCCAATGAAACTGCTCTGTAAGAGCTGCAAGTTGATTGGCTTAAACTGAAACTCGGACGCCGTTCTAGCATCGTGGACACAAGGCTTTACGGCAGGGGCCGGTTTATCTATATAAGTCTATGGTCTACCTTAACAGCTTGGTTATGTTATTTGTATACAGGGTGTACCAGCCATTTACCGTATCACCCGTTAAGGCTTCCACACACACATTTCCGTAACAATGACAGTATGGTCTCGACCAATCGCGTTGCTCAATTTGGCCGTCCGTAACCGTAACCGGCCGAATCGAGCAACGCGATTGGTCGGAACCTTACTGTGTCGAGTCGTCTATCCCCACCAAGCGATCAGAAGAGAGAGAGGACCGACCACCACGGCTATGTCTGCACCGTCGATCTTCTAACGCGTGCTCTCACGGCAGGGGCCGGTCACCTCTGTGAAGTTGGCCGGACACCTTCAACGTATCGAACTTTCATTAATTGGTATCGATTGGTGGTCGTTTGGTGGTTTTTGGTAGTCTAGTCCGATCGTTTGGTGGTTAGTCGTTTTCCTGTAAAATAAAAATAAAATTTTGGGCGTAAAGTTAGCCGGACAATCTTTATTTTTCAACCAATTTCACTTTCTCATAGCTCATTCGACGCGGAATCGTTTGGTGGTCACGAATATCGTCGGTAAAACGTTTGGTGGTCAATGGTTCTCCTAAAAAATAAAAAAAACTGTATGCGCATAATGGCGGAAGTATCACTCCGCGCCATTAACCTGAAAAATGATATTTATCAATCAAATTGACTTTGATAGGGCTCATTCGACGCGGAATCGTTTGGTGGTCACGAATATCGTCATTAAAACGTTTGGTGGTCAATCGTTTTCCTAAAAAATAGAAAAAAACGCATGCCACGGCATTGGTCGTATGACTCCGTGAAATTAGCTGGATAAATTATATTTATCAATCAATTGACCACCAAACGTTTTAATGACGATATTCGTGACCACCGTGAGAGCACGCGTTAGAAGATCGACGGTGCAGACATAGCCGTGGTGGTCGGTCCTCTCTCTCTTCTGATCGCTTGGTGGGGATAGACGACTCGACACAGTAAGGTTCCGACCAATCGCGTTGCTCGATTCGGCCGGTTACGGTTACGGACGGCCAAATTGAGCAACGCGATTGGTCGAGACCATACTGTCATTGTTACGGAAATGTGTGTGTGGAAGCCTTAACGGGTGATACGGTAAATGGCTGGTACACCCTGTATACAAATAACATAACCAAGCTGTTAAGGTAGACCATAGACTTATATAGATAAACCGGCCCCTGCCGTAAAGCCTTGTGTCCACGATGCTAGAACGGCGTCCGAGTTTCAGTTTAAGCCAATCAACTTGCAGCTTTTACAGAGCAGTTTCATTGGACCAAAACTTGGACACAGTTCTAGCATAGTGGACACAAGGCTTAAGAGGCAGCATAAAGGTACCATTTCATGGCGCAGCGTGCTGCCGCAGCAGATTGCTACTATTGGTTGAAAATTTGTTACTAGATTTTGCTTCATCGTTGTGAAGTTCAATTGAACGAACAGCAAAACAGCACAGGGCTGCGTTCAGAAACATCACTCGAGTGTCCCCGGGTATCATTATATCCTTGTTTAACATTCGGTGAACAACAAGGATAAAATGATAGCCGGGGGCCTCGGGTGATGTTTCTGAACGCAGCCCAGCTAAAAACAAACACGCAACCTATTGATTTCGGTCGCAATGGGTGCTTTCCAATTGTTTAACACATCCTAACACAAACATACACAGGAAGGCATAAAGGGTGCTTTCCAATTGTTTAACACATCCTAACACAAACATACACAGGAAGGCATAAAGTGTAGCGATGTGCACGACTCAATTGGAACAAAGTGTGTACTAATGTGTACGCTGTGCACGGTTTTGGGTAGGGTTATTCATTATTGTGATACAAGATAATTCGAATTACTTATTGTTTTAATAATACTCTTGATATTTTCGTTAATTTGTAGTTTTTTCGCCTTCTTGAATAAAAAAAAGAAAAAGAAATGCCCGGCCACTCATTTATAGCCGCCGTGGCTAGTAACTATTTCATTGTCACTAGAGAACACAAGCTTACACATCCGACTAGTAGCTCTCGGGCGAGTACGGATGTGTAGCGTTGTGTCCACGATTACGGCAATTGGAACACAACTTGTGTCGCCGTGTGCACGAAAGTGTCTAGGGATATTGCAATTGGAAAGCACCCAATAAGTAGTCATAATTATTTCTAATAAAAAAATAATCCTGTCTGGACACATAGCTCTGTCATAACCAAAAAATGGTATTAAGTGAGATATAAAAATATATTTATTGTTATTAAATTTTGGTCACGTGACTGATTTGCTGCTGCAGCATGCTGCATATGAAAAGGCACCTTTAGACGGTGCAGACATAGGCCGGTATTCATAGGGTGCTTTCCAATTGCAATATCCCTAGACACTTTCGTGCACACGGCGACACAAGTTGTGTTCCAATTGCCGTAATCGTGGACACAACGCTACACATCCGTACTCGCCCGAGAGCTACTAGTCGGCTGTGTAAGCTTGTGTTCTCTAGTGACAATGAAATAGTTACTAGCCACGGCGGCTATAAATGAGTGGCCGGGCATTTCTTTTTTTATTCAAGAAGGCGAAAAAACTACAAATTAACAAAAATATCAAGAGTATTATTAAAACAATAAGTGATTCGAATTATCTTGTATCACAATAATGAATAACCCTACCCAAAACCGTGCACAGCGTACACATTAGTACACACTTTGTTCCAATTGAGTCGTGCACATTGCTACACTTTGTGCCTTCCTGTGTATGTTTGTGTTAGGATGTGTTAAACAATTGGAAAGCACCCATAGTCGTCAAGATCGTGTTAAGTAATGTCTTAAGACGCTGATACGGCTCTGTGATTGGTTCATGACATCTTAAGATTGAACTTAAGACGGTCTTAAATAACTATGAATACCGGCCATAGCCTCACTGGTAGTTCTCTCTCTCTTTCTTGTGATCGCTTGATGGAGATAGAAGTCTAGAGGTGGGGACTAGTAGGGAACAGGGACACTATTCCCTACTAGTTCCCACTTCTAGACTTCTAATGACCCCACCAAGCGATCAGAAGAAAGAGAGAGAAGTACCAGTGAGGCTATGTCTGCACCGTCTATGTTTCCATGCTGCCTCTTACGGCAGGGGCCGGTCTGTCTATATAAGTCTATGGGGCCAAATGTTGGTTACAAACTCTTTAAAATATGGTTATAAGCAATAGAGTTGTTAGACGTTTGAATATTTCCGCCGTTAGCTGCCTAGCTATATAGTTACGATAGGCGGCCAATAGGTGGCGGCGTCGTCATTTGTGAAATGATTAATTTGTTAATTTTTCAATAAAAATGCAATAAATCATTAAAGTAATGATGGAGCAATAAGGAGCAATTAAGGAGCAATCGTTTTATGCTGGATTTAGTTGCACAAAGCTATTAGAAATATGTTTTTAAGTAAAAATTATAAATTTTACGTTTTTTGTAAATATTTATAAAAATATTAACTTTAAAAGGGGAGCAATTCTTGATTCTAAAGGAGCAATTAAGGAGCAATCGTTTGAGCTATAGTTTATTAAAAAATATGAACTTGCAGCGCCAACTTATTTCCGGTCCACTGAGGCTATGGTAATATTTCTTCGCAATAACACATATAAGATGGAGCACCGATTTCTTCGGTCGACGGTGTGTATAACGTCTTTTCGATATGAACATTGAAAAAACCTTTTTTAGAAATGTCCGTGGTTGCTTTAACTTCCGCAAATATTGAGATATTGGGTTGTTTTTTTTTTATCGATAGAGTATCATTCAAGGAAGGTTGGTATTAAATTTGGCGATGATCGGTAAAGGGGTTTTTTTTTTTTAAATTTGAGTTTTTTAAGAAATGTTCGTGGTTGCATTAACTTCAGCAAATATTGAGATATCGGGCCGATTTTTTTTTTAATCGATAGAGTATCATTCAAGAAAGGTTGGTATTGAATTTGGCAATAATCGGTAAAGTTCTTTTTCTAAAAAATTTGAATTTTTTTAGAAATGTCCGTGGTTGCTCTAACTCTCGCAAATATTGAGATATCGGGCTGAATTATTTTTTATCGATAGAGTATCATTTAAGGAAGGTTGGTATTGAATTTAGCGATAATCGGTAAAGGGCTTCTTTCTTTATAAAATTTTGAATTTTTTTAGAAATGCCCGTGGTTGCTCTAACTTTTGCAAATTTTGAACTATTGGGCTATTTCTAATTTTATTATATTTTTCAGTCTTTTTTACTCTTATTTCATATATAATTCTTTAAGATTTGGTTGATTAGACTCAGCTTTATAAGGCTTTTATGTATGTACGGATTACCCGAAATTTTAAATGCCTTTAACTCAAGAACTAATCAACCAAATATTAAAGAATTATATATGAAATAGAAGTAGAAAAGACTGAAAAAATATAATCAAATTAGAAAAATTGCCAATAATTTTTAGAAATGCCCGTGGTTGCTCTAACTTTTGCAAATTTTGAAATATTGGGCTATTTCTAATTTTATTACATTCTTTAGTCTTTTCTACCTCTATTTCATATATAATTCTTTAAGATTTTGTTGACTAGACTCAGCTTTATAAGGTTTTTATGTATGTACGGATTACCCAAAATTTTAAATGCCTTAAATTCAAAAACTAATCAACCAAATCTTAAAGAATTATATATGAAATAGGGTTAGAAATGATCTATGAATACAATAGAATTATAAAAAATTGCCAATATATTAAAAAAGTGTGCAAGTAGAAACTTGCACATTGCTTCTTCATAGTTTCTAATTGTAAGTGTGCAAGTAGAAACTTGAACATTGTTTTCTCATAGTTTCTAAGTGTGCAAGTAGAAACTTGAACATTGCTTTCTCATAGTTTCTAAGTGTGCAAGTAGAAACTTGCACACTGCTTCCTCATAGTTTTTAAGTGTGCAAGTAGAAACTTGCACATTGCTTCCTCATAGTTTCTAAGTGTGGAAGTACAAACTTGAACATTGCTTTCTCATAGTTTCTAAGTGTGCAAGTATAAACTTAAACATTGCTTTCTCATAGTTTCTAAGTGTGCAAGTAGAAACTTGCACATTGCTTTGTCTTTAAGTGAGCAAGTAGAAACTTGCACATTGCTTTCTTACAGTTTTCAAGTGAGCAAGTAGAAGTTTGCACCTTGCTTTGTCATAGTTTTTAAGTATGCAAATTATAAATTTGCACATTCCTTAATCAACATTTTATTTCGCTCATAAAGCTTCCTCTATGAAGAAGCCAAATTTTTTCATTGATATATAATTATTAGTAAATATTTATAAATTTGGCTTCCTCATAGAGGAAGCTTTATGAGCGAAATAAAATGTTGATTAAGGAATGTGCAAATTTATAATTTGCATACTTAAAAACTATGACAAAGCAAGGTGCAAACTTTTACTTGTTCACTTGAAAACTGTAAGAAAGCAATGTGCAAGTTTCTACTTGCTCACTTTTTTTTTTGTTAATGTTTTTACATATTAAGAGTAACTCTTCAACCAAAACCTGATTAATTTAATTGTGATTAATTTGGCAAGTAATAACTGTACTATAATATATTGTATAGAATAGAATAGTGTATGTGAAGCTAGCGTCTTATTTTGCGGAAACTCACAAACTATTGAGAGTTCTGACTTCCTTTTGAATGGTTCTAGAGTTCCTGATAGGTTAAACCAATTGTTCTGCTCATTAAAGCCAAAAAAAGCAGTGAAAACTGAGACGCTACCCTGCATAAAATGTCGAATTGAAAAGAATTAAAAAGTATTGACATTTTTAAATACTTCTGAATTCTGCTTTCTGATGCGAAGAAAGGGATTGAAAAGTATTGGTTTGCATTAAACTTCACCGCGCTGAATGCGAGACGGCAGTGGTTGATGCTTCGCATTGAAAAGTATTGGATCGCATTAAATTCATCCGCGCCGATCGAATAATATATAAAAAAAAACTTTTTGTTATTTTTTACTTATAAACAAAGATCTTATTCTCTCAAGCGATCACCCATCCAAGTAGGAACCACACTCGATATCGCTTGACTTTGATGATCGAATGGACTAGCGCTGATCCTCTAATGCTTCCTTCTTACTTTGTTGTCTATTAATTACTTTTTTATATCTTTGCACTTATAAAAGTTTAAATTTTTAATTATCTTTTAAAAAAGAAAGATTGTAAATCTTAAGCCGGCTCTAGACGATGCGTTCACTCGCCAAACATTCGTAAAATATAAATGCGTCAAATATTTGTAAATTATTTTTCAAATTAATTAATTAATAATAATGTTATAATTAATATAATAATTTATATAATAAAATAATTAATAATAATTTAATAAATAATATAGAGTCCGACCGAAATAGCCTTTTTTAGTTTCGGCCGAAACCGAAAACGAATATTCGGTTGAGTGTCAATTTCGGCCGAAACCGAAACCGAAAACCGAAACTTTTATGAATCTTGAAAAGGCCATAGGTATATGCGCGCACATATATACACATATACTTTTTTATAAATATCACACACTTTAATTATTAAAATACACAAATTACACATTGTGATGTATGCGTGTACAGGCGACAATAGCGTGGCCGCTGACGTCACGCAGGCCTAAGCGTGCGCTTCGCGACTCAAGCCGCTCCGAGCACGGCTCGACCGTGCGGCGGCTAATCACTCTCGGTACGCCCGGCTATCCGAGCGCACATGTATAGTTGAGACACCCAATAAACCTTACTCAGAGTTACCCGCGACTATAATACTTATTACTTCACCTTATCCTACGTGACCCGGCTACCCGGAGTACATAGCAACTGGCGACGAGGCGACGGAGAAAAAGTAAAAGTGCAGTGAAAAGCGGGACACAGCGAGACGGGCCGGAATCAGGCGGCCACGCGCACAGTGAAGGTAGCTAAGAAGCTGCCGCATAGTGTCGTCGGACCTCGCTGTGGGGTGCGGGACGAAGCACCAAGAAGTGTGGGTGTGACGCCTGAGCACGTGAGAGTCTAGGTGCCCAGGTGCGTATTCGTAAAGTATTCGTAAAGACGGAAAATCTCGGTGAAAGGGACGAGCAGAAAGTGGAACCCGAATACGTGGCGTGCGTCCGACCAAGATCACGCGCAACGAGCGTGTCTCGTGAAGATTAGGGTAGCAACGTTACGGGCGGTGACAAAGGCTGTAAACACGTGTTAAGCAGTATCCCGGCGTAGTTGTGCCTCGTGATCGACCGTATCCGGCTATAAGCGACAACGAATATTCGAGGTGAGATCGAAAGAGTGACGTGGACAAATGAGTGAAATAGAAGAGGAAATCGCGGACGACGTTGAAAACCCAAGGACGCGAGTGACGCTTGGCCAAGCTCACCATCATTTGAAACCAGAATTAATTGCAGAATTGAAAAAACGTGGTATTGAGTGCAGCGACGACGACAAGCGCGCCGAGTTGAGGAAAAGACTCGTCGATATAGTGCGGGAAGAAATCGAGGAAGCGAAAGCCGAAAAAGTAACTGTTAAAAACCCGCCAGATAACGCCGGTAGTGCAGCAAGTGTTGCCTCAAGAGATAACTCAAGGGGTCTACGCCGATTCAGACGACGACATGGCAGGAAAGTAAAAAATCGAATTCAAGTTAAGTACCGACCTTGAAAAAATCGAAGTAGTTATCTTTGTACCTCGAAAAAATCCAAGTAATATCTTTACCTTTAAAAAACTAAAGTAATATATTTACCTTGAAAAAATCGAAGTAGTTATCTTTGTACATCGAAAAAATCCAAGTAATATCTTTACCTTAAAAAAACCAAAGTAATATATTTACCTTGAAAAAATCGAAGTAATATATTTATTACAAAAAAAAGAAATGATATTTTTAAATTATGCGCCAATTAAATATATATTATATCGAAAAATAACTATTGTTCTTTTAAAAAATGTATTCCCATTAAAGTGAAAAAATTAATATAAAATGTAAAAAATTTTAGTGAAAAAAACTTGGCGCTGCTAAACATAATAATATATATTAATGAAACAACTTCTATAAATGAAAAAAGTACTTTAAATTAATGTGTGAAAGTCTCTACATTCACATTGTAATTATTAATTTAATATTTTAAATTAGTTATCTATTGCTTTCAAATATTTTAAAATTTGGCAGCGCCAAGTTTTTTTCACTAAAATTTTTCACATTTTATATTAATTTTTTCACTTTAATGGGAATACATTTTTTAAAAGAACAATAGTTATTTTTCGATATAATATATATTTAATTGGCGCATAATTTAAAGATATCATTTCTTTTTTTTGTAATAAATATATTACTTCGATTTTTTCAAGGTAAATATATTACTTTGGTTTTTTTAAGGTAAAGATATTACTTGGATTTTTTCAAGGTACAAAAATAACTACAATTTTTTCAAGGTAAATATATTACTTTAGTTTTTTTAAGGTAAAGATATTACTTGGATTTTTTCGAGGTACAAAGATAACTACTTCGATTTTTTCAAGGTACACCACGCGTGTTTGGCGTCTTTTTTTTTACCTTTTTGTAAAAGGTAATTTTGTACGGATATCACCCCTTTTTGTTATAGAAACATCAAACGCCGTAATGTCTATCGACATCGACATTTATGTCTGATAAAATCAAATGTAAATATTTTTTGTATTATAACTTACAAGAATTATATGTAAGAGTTTGAGATCCTTAAATGTGCAGTGTAGTTTGTATAAATTTATAAATCATTAAAAAAATTAAGACACAAAATATGAATATATTAGGCAAAGTCAAATTTGTCGAGAGCACATTATGCAGTGTTTGCTATAAATAAATTTTGTCGAAAGAAAAACAGATTTGATACAGAATTTGGCATGTACGATGCTATTGGCAGAATGTCATAGTAGATAATATATGTATAGTAAAGTTTGTTAAAAAAATAAGGCAATTAATAACTTATAATACAAACTACACTGCACATTTAATTAAGGATGTCACTGTCAGATATAATTTTTGTGTTATAATACAAAAAATATTTAGATTTAATTTTATCAGATATATTTGATAGTCATTATTAGAGAAAAAGAGAGAGAGAGAGAGAGAGAAAGAGAGAGAACGCGAGCGGGGAACGCGAGCGTGACCGCGAGAAAGAGCAATATGTACGATAGATATAACCTCGCGACCCTCGCACAGGGTGTATCCCAGGAACCAGCCATCCGCAAGGCGCGAACTCTGTCACTCCAGCACTGAGCACTGCACTTCGTTCAGAGTGTTCGGACGCGACGACGCGGACGGAATATTTCTCGACGACGCGGACGTCTAACGCGGCCCATACATGTACGAGTTTGATTCGCGAGCCGGACTCAAACGTTTTTCACCACACACACACTCTCCAATAGTCCCGAAATTTGGCTCGTCGGACGCCGAGCCCGTCTCGTAACATCTCACCCACGAACGAGCAGAAATCGAGCCGAGCCGGACTCGCGACGTGTATAGGCCGCTTTATGGTTATGTTTACATACATCTCGACGACGCGGACGTCTAAAGCGGCCCATAACATGTACGAGTTTGATTCGCGAGTCCGACTCGGCGAGCTTGATTCGCGAACCGGACTCGACCGTTTTTCACCACACACACACACTCCCGAATAGTCTCGATTCTATAAACGTTGATCCCGTTGATCTAATCTCGACGACGCGACGCTGACGTCTAAAGCCCATAACATGCGTACGTTTGATTCGCGAGCCGGACTCAAACGTTTTTCACCACACACACACTCCCGAATAGTCCCGAAATTTGGCTCGTCGGACGCCGAGCCCGTCTCGTAACATCTCACCCACGATATTGTTTACGAAAGCTTCTTTGCTTACGACCACGATCGCAGCGTTACGATAGATGTAGACGCACCTTAATAATTCATACAATAACTGTCATGACGAACGTTACGATCGTCGTAATGAGCTTACGATCCATCGTAACGCTGCGATCGTGATCGTAAGCAAAGAAGCTGTCGTAAACAATATATCTATGTTAATATATCTAACTATAAACACACTTTTCTTCGCACGTCGAGAAGGCTGATATGTTAGGTTATACTCTTGTAACGCTAGACAAGTGTCACAATCTTCCGAGTTCAAGTTGAGTCAACTCATATCGTCGTAAGAAACTTAACATTACGATAAATGTAAACGCAGCCTCGCGCACCAACTAACGTACACGTCAGTCACGTCACTGCACATAAACATGCTGTCTCTTTCGTTGTCATGGAGACGCTCGAGACTGGCAATATCGCTCTCTCGCTCTCTCTCGCGAACGCGATTTATTTATCGACAAGCAAGAGCCATCTGCAGTCGAAAGTAGTGAAAGTAACGCTGGGGTATCCAGAGCCATCTGTTGGCGAACAGCCGAGTTAATATATATATATGTCATATGTCCGACGACGACGTGGACGTTTCTTAAATGAAAATTTTCAGGTCTGGACTTTTGCATCGCAATATATTTTTTCGTAGGCCACGTAGGGGAAAAATAAAAATACTTTCATTATATAAATTTGGTCCAAGCTTTCCATTGAGCCTAGTTAGAACTTGATCCGTTCACTAGTTATCGAGATCTCAAAATCTCGAGTACTTTCAACATATATATAACTCGTCGCGTCGCGTATATAGAGCCACGGCTGTCTCGCTCCGCGCGTACTTGGCGCGAGACACTACCGTGTCTCTTGATAACTGGGAGGCGTTTACGGAGAGACTCGAGTTGCATTTTAAGTTGAGAAAAACTGAAGATGATATGAAATCTGCGATGCTATTGACAAGTGTGGACAAGGAAGCCTATATTTTGTTTAGGAACCTATGCGCTCCGGCCAAGCCCGCAACGAAGGACTACGCAACCTTGGTTAAATTGATGTCAAGTCACATCAACCCGAAACCGTCAAAGGTGATGGAACGATGCATGTTCAATAAGGCAAAGCAAGCCGAGAACGAGTCGATAGCTGACTTTGCAGCGAAGCTGAGAAAATTGTCGCGGCACTGTGAGTTTGGAAATCTCGATGACGCCCTTCGGGACCAGTTTGTCTGCGGAATTCACGACAAAAGCACGAGAATTGAACTGTTCACGAGATCAGATTTGACTTTCGACAATGCTTTGAAGGAAGCACTCGCGCGTGAAAGTGCTGTAAAAAATGCCGCGGGCGCTGAAAAAACATTGATGAAAAGGGACGTAAAGGAAGAGGTGTTCGCCATGGAACGCAAGTCCAAGCACAAGGCCAGAGGAAAAGCCATGGGCAAAATAGTCAAAAAAGCCGACAAGCACAGAACTAGAAGGATCAGAACGAGAGGAAGTGCTACTGCTGCGGTAAAGCTGGACATTTTGCAGGTCAGTGCAGATACCGAGGTGCGACCTGCCACGGCTGCGGAAAAAAGGGGCACCTACAGAAGGCGTGCCAGACCAGTAACAAGAAGACGTCCAACAAGTTCCTGGAAGAGGGAGCGAAGCCGGACTCAGCTGACGGCGGCACAACAACAAATAATAACGCAGTTTTTTGTGATCAATGCCAAAGTAGGTAACGCAAATAATTGTTACAATTTAGTTAAAGCAGATCCGACATTCTTAGATATTGAAATTAATGGTAAAGTAGTTTCAATGGAAGTTGATACGGGTACGTATTTTACAGTGGTATCTGAAAAATGTATAGATAAATATTTTAAAGATTGCAAGATAGATAAAGCATATACAAATTTAGTAAATTATGAACAAAGTCCTATGAAGCCGCTAGGTCAACTCGAGAATCTGAAGGTTAGACTAAAAGAGAAGTTCAGAAATTTGAATTGCTTGGTTTTGCGTGGCAGTGGACCACCACTAATTGGAAGACAATGGCTGGCGGAATTCGGACTATGGCCGTTAAATTTTTCAGATATTACTGGAAAAGATAGCAAGAATGCATTGTTAAAACTTGATGTAGAGAACGCGAAAGGAAAGATATTAGCAGAATTTGAAGAACTTTTTGGTAATTCACCCGGTTTATACAACAAAATCGTAATCAAGTTGCATTTGAAAGACGGCACGCAGCCGATAGCGTTTCGACCTAGGCATGCACCATTTGCATTGAAGGAGAAAATTGAGCGTGAAATCGAAAGATTAGTTTTCCTAGGCCATTTAGAACGTGTGTAGAGTCAAGCGATTGGGCTACGCCAATAGTTCCGGTCGTGAAAGCGAACGGCGAGGTTCGTATCTGTGATTTTAAAGTAACGGTCAATCCACATATTGAATTCGTTAAACGCCCATTCCCAAAAATTGAAGACATATTTAATGTACTGCAAAAGGGTTTGACGTATTCACAACTGGACCTCCCGCACGCGTATATGCAAATCCCGGTCAGCAAAGGCTCACGGAATTTACTGACAATTACGACGCACGTAGGACTGTTAAGATATACAAAAATGACCGAGGGTACCGCACCGGCGCCGGGTGAATTCCAACGAATTATGGACGAATGTTTGCAAGGGATTCCAAATACGATCGCGTACATCGATAATATTTTTGTAACGGGAGCCACAAACGAAGAACATATAGAAAATTTGCGGCAGGTTTGTAAAAGATTAGAAGAGCGGGGTTTACGTTTGAACAAGAATAAATGTGATTTCTTTAAGGAGCGTATAGAAGTACTAGGGTTTGTGATAGATAAAAATGGTTTACACAAAGCTAAATCCAAAGTAAAGGCGATGTACGACGCGCCGCGACCAGAAAACAGCAAACAGCTTGCCTCATTCCTGGGATTTATTAATTTCTATGCAAGATTTTTAGAACACAGGGCGGACTAATTAAAGCCGCTTTTCGACTGTGCCAATAAAGAAAAATTTGAGTGGAGTAAGGAATGTGAGGAAGCTTTTTGCTGGGTGACAAATGAAATGGTCTCACCGAGGGTACTTGCGCACTACGATCCAAACAAACGGTTAGTACTGGCTTGTGATGCGTCGGATTACGGACTGTCGGCGATCTTATCGCATAAATACAAAGATGGTTCAGAAAGGCCAATCGCATTTGCGTCAAAGGTAATTCCAAAGAAAGAAAGAAGCCGTGCTATAATAGATAAGGAAGCGAGTGCAATCGTTTTTGGCTTTATGAAATTTTACGATTTTGTGTATGGTCAAGATATAATACTGCGTACTGATCATAAACCGTTGGAAATAATTTTTGGGCCAAAACGGGGCATACCGTTAACAGCAGCATCTAGGCTGCAGCGCTGGGCATATTTCTTGTCGGGTTTTAGGTATGAAATCGAGACGGTAAGATCTGAACAGAACGGAAATTGTGATGCTCTGTCACGGTTACCAATTATCGATAATATAAATGTATTTGGTTCAGATTTTACACCGGTGTATTATGTCAAGGAAAATATATCTATCCTAGACTGGCGAGCAGTGTCAGAGGAAACGAGAAAGGACAAGTTGTTAAGTAAAATAATGAAATACTGTATATTAGGATGGCCAAACGATTGTAGGAACGCGTCAGAAACTGAGCGCAGTTTTTTCATTAAAAGAAACAAAATTGCAGCGGAGGAAGGTTGTTTATTCTGGGGCAATAGGATAATCATACCCGAATCCTTGCAGCCGTGCGTCACATTTAGGTATCGTAAAAATGAAAGCATGGGCGAGATCGTGCGTGTGGTGGCCAAATATTGATGCTGACCTAGAAAATGTAGCGAAAAGCTGTAGAGTCTGTGTAGAGAATCAAAAAACGCCACCTCACGCACCATTGACGCCATGGCCTTGGCCAGAGAAGGCTTGGGATCGCATCCACTTAGATTTCTTAGGTCCGTTCCACGGCGTTATGTACCTGGTAGCGGTGGATGCGCACTCAAAATGGCCAGAGGTCATTAACTTCGGGAAAAACACGAAGGCAAGCGCATTGATTAATGTATGTGAAACTCTATTTGCGAGACACGGGTTGCCAAATCATATAGTCACAGACAATGGAAGACAGTTTGCATCAACCGAATTTAAAGAATTTTTGAAAGGGCACGGTGTCAAGCAAAGTTTTTCACCTCCATACCACCCGGCCAGCAACGGAGCCGCGGAGAATTTTGTAGGTACCTTTAAGGATAAGGTATCAAAAATTGTTCAAGGGGGGAAAAATGTAAGATGTGCAGTAAATAGTTTCTTGTTTAATTATCGCAGCACACCTTACTGTACAACGGGTAAAACGCCAGCGTGGCTATTTTACAAGCAAGAACTCCGAACGCGTTTCGACCTGTTAAGACCTAACTTGAGAAACAAGGTGTACGATAAACAACAGGCACAGATCGCCGCTCGCCCGCATTCACGGAATGTAGTACTCAAGCCAGGCGACTCGGTCATGATTGATAATCACGGGACAACCAGCGGTAAACGTATGGAAGCTGAAATTACCAGAGCGCTGTCACCGTCGACGTTTGAAGTTAGAGCCGAGATAGGTACAACGATGAAACGGCACACCGATCAAATTGTAAAGCCAATGCGCCGTTCGGAGAGAATCGCGAAGCGTAAGATGTAACGCAAAGCTCACTTGAAATAGGAGAGGAATTGTGATGTATGCGTGTACAGGCGACAATAGCGTGGCCGCTGACGTCACGCAGGCCTAAGCGTGCGCTTCGCGACTCAAGCCGCTCCGAGCACGGCTCGACCGTGCGGCGGCTAATCACTCTCGGTACGCCCGGCTATCCGAGCGCACATGTATAGTTGAGACACCCAATAAACCTTACTCAGAGTTACCCGCGACTATAATACTTATTACTCCACCTTATTCTACGTGACCCGGCTACCCGGAGTACTGTTGAGGTAAATCTTCGTTGCTGACCAGTGGAATGGACAATAATAACGTAATCGTGTATACGTGTGATACCAGTGGTTTATTGGTACACTATAGAAATAGTTATAAAACGGGAATGAAGAAATGAACGTATTATAAAAGAACAAATAATGGACGTTATAATACAACCGAGACGCAACCGACAACCGTGACGACTAGAGCAGTACCGTCAACTTAGAAAAACTAAAACTTACAAGAGCGTCTCCTAGTGTCGCGTAGACAAATTAACATGCGCAACGTTAATAATACTAAGATATAAAGCGCGCCGAATTTAAACTATCTTAATACTCCCACTATTCAAGTGCTTTTGTATCATAATCATACACATACTCATACATATCATAATTATACATATTAAGTAAACGCAATTGCATTTTAAAGCTTTGCTTAGGTAGAGCCTTCGTCCCAGCCAGAACGCTGATGTCGATTCGACATCTAATCTAAATGAATGTCTAGAAATATGGCAATTTAGACGTCTCTTGCTCTGAGTATTTTAGCAATCTATTTGTGATATATAAACCATCGGAAAAGAGTTTTTCATAAAATTTCGAGATTTTACTTTGTGGACTGCTTGCTTCGGCCTAGACGTCTATTCGATGTTTAGTCGACGTCTAATGTGTGCCTTTTGATTCGATCTATGTGCGTCAAAATAAGCGTATGTTTTGTACTTTGTCTACATTTGCTAAAAGTGAAATAAATATTCAGAAAACAAGGTAAAAAATATTGTGGATTGCTTGCTTCGGCCTAGACGTCTATTCGATGTTTAGTCGACGTCTAATGTGTGCCTTTTAAAAAACGTTACCTATACACATCTGAAACTGAATTTAATACAATTTCAAAATATAAGATCCAACTATGAATGTCGGAGCCGGGCTTAAAGCCTTGTGTCCACGATTCAAGAACTTGGTCGAAGATCTGGGACAAAGATGCAATTGGTTAATTTTTTTTCCGTCCCAGATCTTAGACCAAGTTCTAATTAGATCGTGGACACAAGGCTTTATTATAGGCACTTAAAACTAACATCGCTAACATCCCTTATAGAAAAGTATTACTAAAGTACTCAGTAATAAATTACTGAGTCTAGTAATTTTTTACTGGCGATTAGTATTTTATTCTTGTATTTCAGTAGTTGAACTACTGGCAAATGAGTAGGGGAGAATGGGGGAATCACAGTCATCAGGCAATGCCGGTCACCTGTATTTTACATAAACCAACAGTTATATTAAACTTTTTTTGTCTCTATCCGTTTACATACATGATTATCGACTAATTTATTATGCCGTGCCTATTAAACCAACATAAATTAATAAAAATCTGGTGATTCTTATTTTACGTTCTTTTTCTTATAAGAATCGATGTACTTTTAATAAGGGTTTTGCGAAATTTTTAGTAATTAAAATCACATCTAACCGTTATTCATGACTTCTTTGGTTCTTCAGCTTCCATTTCGCCCATATTAAAACGATCACATCATATAAATATTTATTATTCAATATAACAAATTCACTCGTTTTTGGGGGTAACGGTAGTCGCTTGTACGGGGAAATTACAGTCGAGTGACTGTCACAACGTAAACATCACGGTATATATTTATACTACAAAATTGGTAGAATTCATCCAAATTCAGTGAGAAAGAAATAAGAATTGATATATAGCATGATTTACATAGAAAATACATTCAATTTGATGGACATTTCAGTCTTGAAATAACGCCGTAGGTAGTCCCCCGAAAGCTGACTGCGGTTACCCAAGAGGCGACCGTAATTACCAAACACGTCGGACAATTGCGGTCAATTCAGAGATTTTTATAATCAATGCTGGCTTAATTATTTATTAGCTTTCTTCACCTTTATGCTTCTACTTTCGAAGATTGATTGATAAAGTATCCGTCAACTATTCCATTTTGGTTCTAAAGACATTTCTTTTTCAGAAAATAAGAAATAATTCTTACTGACTGTAATTCCCCCATTCTCCCCTAATGTGTAGTAGTATTAGTAGTTCTTCCGGGATCCGAAGTACTGATACAAGTACTTCAGTATTTGCTTATATAGTAAAAAAGTACTGAAGTATTAGAGATTCTAGTAGTTGAGCTTAGACATGAAGTACTGATAGAATGAGTAAGTAGTTTTCCTATAGTAATTCATTACTTGGTCTAGTACTTAAGTACTGGTATAGATGAAATTCAACACTGGGGCGGCAAACGCCTGAAGTACTGAATTCATATAATTCATTGTCCTTAAGGATCGACAGGAGTCATTTATTACTAGAATCCGTATTATGGCATAAATTATTCACTTACAATAATGATTTAAAAAAACATTTATTTAAAATTTATTCAACATTAATTTAATATTTGTGTTATATTGATTAATTATATTTTTAATAATGATTTTAAAAAACATTTATTTAACATTTATTTAACATTAATTTAATATTTATTTTATATTAATTATTTTCATTTGCAATAATAATTTTAAAAAACATGTATTTAACATTTATTAAACATTATTTGATATTTATTTTACATAAATTATTTATTTAAAATAATGATTTTGAAAAACATTTATTTAACATTTATTTGGCAATAATATAATATTTATGAAATATTGATTATTTATTTGTAATAATAATTTGAAAAAACATTTATTTAACATTTATTTGACATTAATTTAATATTTATTTTATATTAATTATTTATTTGCAATAATAATTTTAAAAAACATGTATTTAACATTTATTACACATTATTTGATATTTATTTTACATAAATTATTTATTTACAATAATAATTTTAAAAAACATTTATTTAACATTTATTCGGCAATAATATAATATATATGTAATATTGATTATTTATTTGTAATAATAATTTGAAAAAACATTTATTTAACATTTATTTAATATTAATATTTACTTAAAATATTATTTAACAATAACTTTTTAATTATAAGAAATCATCATTTTTCTGTTATTGTTTTGCTCTATAAATTATGTGGCGGTATAGGGGCCTACGGTTATGACATGTAGACAATATATAACACTTACATTAAATTAAGAAGTAGTCTACCACGTAAGGCAGTTGGCTCACGATCCAGAGGTCCCGAGTTCGAATCCCACTAAGGTAAGTGTGTTTTTTAACACATTTAATCAGTTACAAATACTTATTTTCAGATGGAATCATCATAGGCTGCATCTTAAGAAACAAATTTAGTAAAAAAATAGTAATAAAATTTCGAAATAAATATAATTTTTTTTTATTTTGGGTGAATGGCGGAAATAGGTATGTGTCTGCCGTAGCTAAATAAGTGTCTGCCGTAGCTAAATAAGTGTCTGCCGTAGCTAAATTTTTGTGACCCTTACCTAACTTACGACTAAAATTTAGCTACCGCACACAAATTCTTGCTGCCGTAGCTAATCTTTTCTTTCCGTGTAGTGTACTGAGTACTTCAGTAATACTTTTCTATGAGGGATGTCAATAAAACGTCGGAAAGACGTCGAAATCTTAGATCGATTAGACATCTAAATATGGACCGTTTTTAGGTCTATATAGATCTTAATTTAGATTAGACGTAGATGGTAGATAGATGTTAGCTCTAAACGTCTATTTGACGTCGGATCGACGTGACTATTCTGGCTGGGGTAAGAAAATCGGCGCATTGCTTCTTAGATTCAACATACTCTACAGTAAGAGTGCCATCGGCATTTTTCTCTCGTATAAAGTGAAATCGAACATCAATGTGTTTACTTTTCTGATGGAATTCAGGATTCTTAATGAGCTTTATGGCGCTTTGATTATCGACATATAAAGTCGTTGGTTTGTCACATTGATATTCAATATCACCAAGGAGTCGCCTAGGCCATACAAGTTCTTTCGTAGCCGAGCTTGCTGCAACATATTCAGCTTCCGTCGTACTTAATGATACCATCTTTTGACGCTGGGACGCCCAGGACACAGGTCCACCAGAGATAGTAAATATATATCCACTCGTTGATCGCCTAGTTTTAGTATCACCAGCATAATCTGCGTCTGAGTATCCTGTTAAAGCTATACCATTATTACTACGTTTATACATAATGCCAAGTTTCTGGGTTCCTGCGAGATATCTAAACACTTTTTTTATAGCTCGCCAATGAAGATCTGTATAACATTTTAAAAATCGACTCAGAAAGTTGACAATATATGATATATCAGGACGCGTTACTTGTGAAAGGAACATGAGACATCCTATAGCTCTACGATAAGGTATATCAACATCATTACCAGGATTGTTTTCCATTAGTGTCTTAATCGAGTTTACATCTGCAGGCACGCTTACAGGCTTTGCATCCTTCATATTAAAATTCTCAAGAATGCGCTCAATATAGTTTTGTTGGTGAATAAAAATCGAATAATTTTTGCGATCACGACTTATCTGTATACCTACAAATGAACTTGGATGCCCTTCTGTAATTTCGAAAGAATCTCTGAGTACTGCAAGAACTTTATTGAGTGCCTCCATTGTTTCTGCTAACACTAAACCGTCGTCTACGTAGAGGCCTAGGAATACAGTTACGCCATCAATACAACCTATGTAAACACAAGGATCGGCTGTACTCTGAATAAAATTAAAAGATTTTAGAAACTCGTCAAATTTGGCATTCCATTGGCGGGAGGCTTGCTTAAGCCCATATAAGGACTTTATCAATTTACATACTTTACCCTGACTTGTCTCGACACCTATAGGTACGTCCATGTAAATAGATTCGTTCAGCTCACCATGTAGAAACGCAGTTCTGATATCGAACTGTGCCATCTCTAGATCTCGATCTGCTGCGATGCCCAGAAGCGTCCGGATTGACTCATAACGGATTACAGGAGCGAAAATCTCTTCATAATCCACCCCTGCTTTCTGCGAGAAGCCTTTAGCGCAAAGACGAGCCTTATATCAAGGATTTTTATCGGACGGGTTTTTTATTTTAAAAACCCACTTATAGCCAATCGTTTTTCTGCCTTGTGGTAGATATTCCATTGTCCATGTCTGATTTTTGCGATGAGCCTGTAATTCCTCTTCTATAGCGCGTTTCCATTTGTCAGCATCTTGACTTGAGATTGCCTCTTCATATGTCTGGGGTTCGCTCCATTCTACTAGGTTTGCTTGGTATCTGACAGGTTTCTTGATATTAGCCCTGTCTCTCAATTCACGAGTACAGACACTTGTTTTCTTGTCTGATTTCTCCTCTTCAGTATCATCATTGTCAGACTCGTTTGTGGTATGGTCGTTCTTGCCCTTGCCATCTTCTTGGACGTTATTATCTTCAGGATGTTGACCGATGTTTTCTTGAATGACATCATTTAAGGGAAGAGTCGTTTCTTCTTTAGTGTATGTGATTTCATTGTCAGCCTTTTCAGTGAAAATCGCATCTGTGGATACAGTTATCTTGTTGGTCTTTGGATCATATGCTCGATAATTGGACGATTCATCGTTGTATCCCACGAATATTAGTTTTCTTGACTTTTCATCCTACTTCTTCCTTCGTTGTTTCGGTATATGCACGAAAACTTCAGAGCCAAAAATTCTCAGATGCGTTAAATCTGGTTTATATCCATTCCAAATCTCAAATGGCTTAGTATCTTTGTTTCAACTTGATAGTGTCCGGTTGTGAATATATGCGGCAGTACTGACGGCTTCAGCCCATAGACCTAATGGAAGATTCTTCGCATATATCATGGATCTAGCACTTTCGATGAGCGTTCTGTTGTCTCTCTCGGATCTCCCATTTTGCTCAGGTGTATAGGGAGATGTCGTTTCCACCTGGATTCCATGCATTACTAGATATCGCTTCATGTTCTCGTTGATGTATTCGGTTCCATTATCCATCCTTATCACTTTCATTGAACGCTGAAACTTGTTTCGAACTAGAGCATGGTACTCCTTAAATTTCTCAAAGACATCAGACTTATGTCTTATAAAGTATATTTTTCTGTAACCAGACGCATCGTCTATAAAGTTTACATAAAATCTTGACCCACCCATTGATTCTTGTTTCATAGCACCTCCAACATCGGTATGGATGAACTCACCGGGCTTGGCGTTTCTTGGCGTGCTGATTTTGTTGAAAGGAAGTCGGTGCTGTTTGCCATATTGGCATGCCTCACATACGAATTCAACGTTTGCTGGAATGGTACCTACTTGAATCAAACCTTGTTTATTCATTTCACGTATTGACTTCAGGCTGATGTGACCTAGACGCTCGTGCATAGCTTGAAGGCTTGAAGTAGTTGTAAGATTTGCCTCTTGATTCTGGACGACTCGGATTGACATTCTGAACAGATTATTGTGTTCTGAAATTCCAACTATCATTGTAGTATTATTCTTCTTTATTAGCATAGAGTCAGATGTAAAAGTAATGGTATATTTCTTTTGGACACATGCTCCCACTGAAAATAAACTCTTGTTTAACTTGGGAACATATAAAACTTCTTCTAACTTTCCATCGAGCCATTCTTCGTTTACTTTTCTTTTAATATAAATGGTTCCTCGTCCTTTGACTTCGCAGGAGGTTCCATCTCCAATCTTGACATATTCATTACTGACTGGTATTAAGTTATGAAACCATGACTTATTTGGTGACATATGTTTCGTGGCACCGCTGTCTGAATACCATCCATTCTGAGAATTTACTTCAAAATCTTCAGTGAGTAATTTTACTTCTGCTGAAAAGGCACTAACATTTGCAGAATTATTTCCACTGCTTTTGGATTTATTTTCGTTGGATTCCTTTTTCTTCTTACGGCAATATTTGATTACGTGCCCCTTTTTATGACAATAGAAACATTCTACTTGTTTCTTTGCATCTTGATCCTTCCTGTCGTGCGACGTTTTGTGCTGTGACTTACTGATGCTTAGTGCTGCTAGTGCACTGGCTGTTTCGTCTGCTGCTGTCATCCTTCCCTCTTCTTTTATGAGTCGTGCTGTCAAAGTTTCTAACCTTTGTTTATCAGAGTCAACGCTATCCCATGCGGTGATCAGGGCATTAAATTTAGACGGCAAGCTTCCTAAAATTTTTGCCATTATTGTGACTTCTGACACCTTCTCACCAAGATCATTTAACTTACTAGCCATATTCTCGACATTGGCGATGTGTTGGGCAACTGAATCACTTGATGACATTTTATAATCATGGAATTTTGTCATAAGTAATAATTTGTTTGACTCACTGCGTTGCTCGTGTATCAAACTGAGCTTAGACCACATATCCTTTGATGACTCACATGTTATCAGGTACTCTAGCTGCGTACTCTCCATGGATGACGATAGTATAAACATAGCTTTTGCGTCGCGTCTCACCCATGATTTAATGGCGGCTCGATTGTCGATCGTTTCCTCTGGCTTCGGTTCCGTTCCATCGACGATTCCCAAAATGTCGTTTGCGATTAAAATCGCTTTCATTTGAAATTTCCATGCTTGGAAGTTCTGGCCGTTGAACTTGGAAATATTCTTCAGATCGACTACTTCACTCATCTCTGTTCGTGATGTACCGTATGTCTAAAACAGAATATTACGGACAAGTATCCAACGTACGCTTTCTCTGGTTATTACTATCCCGCGGGGCCTGGGCCCATAACCTGTTGAGGTAAATCTTCGTTGCTGACCAGTGGAATGGACAATAATAACGTAATCGTGTATACGTGTGATACCAGTGGTTTATTGGTACACTATAGAAATAGTTATAAAACAGGAATGAAGAAATGAACGTATTATGAAAGAACGAATAATGGACGTTATAATACAGCCGAGACGCAACCGACAACCATGACGACTAGAGCAGTACCGTCAACTTAGAAAAACTAAAACTTACAAGAGCGTCTCCTAGTGTCGCGTAGACAAATTAACATGCGCAACGTTAATAATACTAAGATATAAAGCGCGCCGAATTTAAACTATCTTAATAAGTACATAGCACACATATTATCACAATCTGCAGTAGGTATGCAGTATACAATATATGTATAATA
The DNA here is from genome assembly GCA_030770355.1 of Harpagoxenus sublaevis. Classification (NCBI taxonomy): domain Eukaryota; kingdom Metazoa; phylum Arthropoda; class Insecta; order Hymenoptera; family Formicidae; genus Harpagoxenus; species Harpagoxenus sublaevis. The sequence goes on from JASTWR010000269.1 coordinate 76,322, forward strand.
CTATCTCCGTAGTACGAGTATATTATAATACAAATTAGGTATATTATTTTAATAATACCAAAATAATTTGTTGGGCATAAATGCTGAAAAACTATTATTTATATCTTAAAATTATACAAGATTATTTAATTACGATTGTAGTTTACTGAGTGCAATGAAATCTACGGTACCAAGTCTATTATTAAAGTACAAAGTCTATTACTTGAAATGTATTTAATATGAAATGTTTATTTTCCAAAGACTTCTTCAAGGAAATATTTTATTTTATGTTTAGAAATATTGGTATTATTGAAATAAAATAGTTTTGATGCTACGGTATATTATTAACATAATATAGCAAAGACTTTTATAAAGCAATATTTTATTTTATGCTTAGAAATTTTAGTATTATTAAAAATATAGAGTGGCAAGTTATCACTTGATGAATTTCGGTTACGTTACCGAAACTCTCTTTCAATTTCGACCGAAATTGAATATTCGGTCAAACTCTAAAATAAAAATTTACAAATATTTGACGAATGTTTGGCGAGTGAACGCATTGTCTGGAGCCGGCTTTAATAATAATAATAAAGAATAAAGACTGGCTACCAAGCTTTGGCCCAATATTGGGCGGCACTTGCTTGCCAAGCCTCGGCTACCCAAGTTTGGGTAATAGTTGGGCCAAGCTTGAGCATTAAGCTTCGGCAAGGCGACACTCGTGCCAGTTTCTTGGCCCGTTTCCCGAGTATCGGCGTTTCCTACCTGGGGAATGCGACTCAAAGTTTACTGTTAACTGAGATTAATTATAATAAAAATATTATATATATATATTTCAATCTTCTACCATACTCCAATCTATAAAGTTTATAAAAACGTCTAACTTTTTGAATACCAATAAATATTGAATATATATATGTATATCTTTTTTAACAACGTTTTGACGACAAAACAATATTTTGTTTTACAAATTAAAAAAATGAGAATTAAAGAATTGAAAATGTTAATAAATTTTCACCTTCTTATTACAAAGAATTATTTCTTCTTTCTAATTATCTGTTAATAAAACTAAAAAACATTTGTCTACAAAATTTTATTGTCAAACAGTCAAGTATATTTTATTTTGCCCTTACGCATTAAAAAGTATTCGAATCTTCTTTCGGAGTGGCAAAATTTAAACAAATACGAACTTACGCATTAAAAAGAATTCACTTTGCTCAAAACATTCCTCGCATTCAATCGCAATAGATAACATTTAAACGAATGCGAACCCTCGCATTGAAAAAGATTCACTTCTTCTGCTAATTGTTTTGGATTCAGAGGCATACAAGTTTTTCACGTTCTATTCCCAGTATCGCACTGAAAAGTATTGGCCCGTGATCCAATCCGAGATTGTTGCAAAGCAGAATTCATGACAAAATCTCGTGAATGCGAAACAATATTTTTGAATAAGACACTTTATGCAGGGTAGGTTCACGCAGCGTCTCACTTTGTCTGCGAAAGTTTCCGGTACAGTATTTTGTGGGTTTTTGAAAGATCTATAGTTCTACATGAGTTTTAGAAAAAGTTCTGGCGATAAACATTGTTTTTTATATGTTAAAATAATTGTTATCGCCCGAGAGAGCCGAATTTACGGGTATATGGGTGAGACGCTGGTTAATTTTCGACAATTGTATTAGTTGTATTATAATTATTCGCGTAGTTTTGAACGTGTTCTAACGTTTTTTAAAGAGTTCTAATGGTGACAATTGTGTAAATATTTATAAAATAATTTTTATCTTGATAAAATCTCATTTACGGATATGGGTGAGACGCTGGTCGATTTTCGATAGTTCTGTGAGTTCTATTATATATCTCGTGTAGTTCTGAACGTGTCCTAACGTTTTCCAAGGAGTTCCGGCGATAAGCATTATTTATTCATTTTTAAAATAATTTTTAAATTCCGAGAAAGCCGCATTTACGTATGTATATGGGTGAGACGCTGGCCCATTTTTTTTCAACAGTTCTGGAAATTCTATTATATTTCTTGTGTAGTTCTGAACGTATTCTAACGTTTTCCAAAGAGTTCTAATAACGATAATTATTTAATCATTTTTTAAATAATTTTTCTCTCCCGAGAAAGCCGCATTTACGGGTATATTGGTGAGACGCTGGCCGATTTCCGACAGTGCTGGGAGTTCTATTGTAATTCTCCTGCAGTTCTGAACGTGTTCTAACGTTTTCCAAAGAATTCTAATAATAATAATTATTTATTCATTTTTTAAATAATTTTTAAATCCCGAAAAAGCTGCATTTACGGGTATATGGATGAGACGCTGACCAATTAAAAATGAATAAATAATGTTTGTCGCCAGAACTCTTCGGAAAACGTTAGGACACGTTTAGAACTACACGAGAAATATAATAGAACTCCCAGAACTGTCGAAAATCGGCCAGTGTCTCACCCATATACCCGTAAATGCGGCTTTCTCGGGAGATAAAAATTATTTAAAAAATGATTAAATAGTTATCATCATTAGAACTCTTTGGAAAACGTTAGAACACGTTCAGAACTACACAAGAAGTACAATAGAACTCCTAGAACTGTTAAAAATCGGTCAGCGTCTCACCCATATACACGTAAATGCTGCTTTCTGGGAATTTAAAAATTATTTAAAAAATGAATACATAATGCTTATTGCCTGAACTCCTCGAAAAACGTTAGGACACGTTCAGAACTACACGAGATATATAATAGACCTCACAAAACTATCAAAAATCGGCCAGCGTCTCACCCATATCCGTAAATGCAATTTTCTCAAGATAAAAATTATTTAAAAAATATTTACACAATTGTCATTATTAGATCGCCAGAACTCTTTCTAAAACTCATGTAGAACTATAGATCTTTCAAAAACCCACAAAATACTGTACCGGAAACTTTTGCAGACAAAGTGAGACGCTGCGTGAACCTAGCGTCTCAGTTTTCACTAACGCGTTTTTTGGCTTTAATGGGCAGAACTATTGGTTTAACCTATCAGGAACTCTAGAACTATTCAAAAGGAAGTCAGAACTCTCAATAGTTTGTGAGTTTCCTCAAAATAAGACGCTTGCGTGAACCTAGCGTCTCAATTTTCACTTACGCCTTTTTTGGCTTTAATGAGCAGAACTATTTGTTTAACCTATCAAGAACTCTGAAACTATTCAAAAAAAAGTCAGAACTCTCAATAGTTTGTGAGTTTCCGCGAAATGAGACGCTAGCTTCACACACACAATTGAATATGAATAGAATTCAGGGCCAATTCTGGCTTCTTACTTGTCGAGAACAATTTTTATATCCCTATGTGGATGTATAGAAAAACGGGATAACAAAAAATATACATTTATAACAAAATGTACATTTATGTACACAAAAAATTGAAGTTGCTTCAATTAAACGTCACGTCACGGGCTGCCACAAAACATAAACAGTTAATTCAATTGGATATTATTTGATCCAAATATTTGGATTATTAAAACTATCTGATGTTTTCGTTCAAATAATATCCAATTGAATTAACTGCTTATGTTTGTGGCAGCCTTTAACGTGACTTTTAATAGAAGCGACTTTATATTTTTCTCGTCTACAAAATACTTTGTTAAATTATCTACTTTGTATTGCATTTTGTAAACATATATACTTAATTTGTACTTAACCCTTTCGCTGCGGCAGCGTCGACCGAATTATAGCGATTATAAAGTACGGCAGTGTAGGCTCCCACACAGAACATAATTACTAATAGGTGTCTACTGGATATCTTCAATGGATATCCATGATATCTACGAGATATCCAGTAGATATCCGGGAAAAAAAGATTAGGGTAAACGCACCCAATATCGTATAGCACGTGATATCGTATAGGGCATTATTTCGGCACCTAAGCGTTGCACTCTATTCCCAGATAGCAAAATGCTAGCAGTATGCCAGCAGTATGCCAGCAGATTCAATCACGAATTTGCTGCAGATTCCGCTCCGCTGCGTCCTCATTAAGCTTTGGTTCTGCCAGCACAATGTGCCAGTACAATGTGATGGCAGAAATGCAGCAGAAACGAAGCACGGTATGCCGTCACGACATGACGCTAGAAATGCAGCTAATAACAAACAGAGCCAGCAATATTAGTTATCGACAGCAGATGTATAGCAGAAATAGAGCATGATGTGTTGTCACGATGTGGCAGCAGAAACACGGCAGAAATAAATCAGGATTTTCCTGATGGAAAAATATCTTTTAGAATTATTTTTAATATACATATATATGTATATTTTAATCAGAATTTCTATAAAAAAATTCATATTTTCTCAGAATTTTTATACGAATTGAAATGTTTTTCAGAAAAACTTAGACAAAATAAGAATGACATATGTTTCCCCAATATATAGGTATATATATACTCGTAATATGAGAAAATTTATGTTAATTTATCAGATATTTTTATTATACATACATATTGAGAATTATTATTTTCAAAATGTTATTTTTCAATTGTGCCACTCTATTATATGAGAGTGGACTCTACGATACAACTGATACAAAAGTTGTGTCGTACCATAATTTATCTTAAACTTAGGCGCTGCTTGGCGCAAGACGCTGTCGTGTCTCTTGACACCGTTCTTATAGCATTGTTCGTCAAATTTTAAATACGAGAAACATCATATTGGATGCCATCTATCGGCATTGAATTAGTTCGAAAATCTTCATCCAATTTAATTCAATACGACGACAGAGCATGCTGAACTTCTGCTGCGTTTCTGCCATCATAGCGTACTTGCTGACAAGTTTGATTTCTGCTGACAATCTGTTGTTACACTGTGAAAGCAAGTTATGTGCAATCGCAGTGTGCATTCTGTTGGACACATTGTGCCAGCATACGATGTTTGAAATTTGCTCTATTTATGCTGGTAATCTCGGCTCAATTTTTGCCGCATTTCTGCCATTACATCGTGACGCACGTAGTGCTTGATTTTTGCTGCGTTTCTGACGGCATTAACTGAAACGGCATAACCTGTTAAAATATTGATAGCATTCTGTCGCTATAATATGTAGCACATAAATTTCAAAACGTGCTCCAGTCAGATTTTGCTATCTGGGTTGGAAACCGACGGAAGTAGTTCCCTGATGTTTGCTGAGAGACATATTGTACTTTCGGCGATATTCATCAAGCACGTGTAGCACGAGAAGCGTCTGTTCCGAATTTAACCTCGTGAACATTTGCAAGGTGTTACAAGAAAGCTATATATGTATAGTGAAGTAAGGTAAGTGGACAATGTATGTATTATATAAGTACTCATTAAAACAGTATAAATATGACGTATAACTGTTAGTTTATTTATTGGAACGTTATACAAGTCTCGATGGATGATTTTATGTCATAGAGCATGCGGGTACTTAGAACCGTATTCGACTGATTCTGATTGTGATGAGGACGACGCCGTATGCATATAATGCGGAAGAAGATATAAAAACGATACATATGGTAAAGAATGGGTGCAATGCATCGTTTGTCATCGTTGGGTCCACGTAGAATATGGGATTGTTGAAGAAATTTTTATGTGTGCAAACTGCGCAAGAAATAATTAACTTTCGAGGGTAATAAGTAACAACATTAATAAATAACCACTGTAATTTTTTATGTTTACTTTCATATATCGTAAAATAAAATTTACCACGATTTTATCTGCTTATTTCAAATTGTTTTTCTACATATACGATATTAAGTACCATTTTTTTAGGATCGTGATTTTCTGGTTTTTTGACTATAACTATAACACATCTTATAGTATAAGTATATTAATACCGCGACAGTTTCATATATTGTTTCTTAAATAAATTGCAAAAAAAATGAGACACATTTGATATAAAAATACTAATTCCTCTATTTTCTACAAGAGTTTAAAATTAGGTATAGGTACGATATTGGGTGCGGTTACCCTATATATAAATATTGTTACGCCCGCGCTGAGACACCCGAGCTGAAGCAAGCGGTCTTTCCGCGAAAGTCGCGAAGCGTCCCCATGACAACGGGCAGCTGTTTGACAACGGAGCATGGTGATTCCAAGCCTAAGGTTGCGGTCACATGGTGCGGAATGGAAGTGCGGAATAGGGTTGTAGGGTTTCAAGTAACGCATTCTCTATTCCGCACTTCCATTCCGCACCATGTGACCGCAGCCTAACTCTGATTCAGTTCTGACGTTTCTGTAATCTCTCTGAATAAAGAGATTCGCTTTTCGATATACCCACGAATAGTTATTTCCGCGAGAGCGCGAGTGCGAGCGTGAGTGTGTGAGTGTGCCTGCCGAGAAGCCGCGGACGCTACGCCGGTCCAGGCGTAACAATATATATGATTATATGTGATTATATATGAAATTTGGTACTTTATATAAAATTATATATGTATAAATTATATATCATTATATATACAGGCATATATAATTCCAAATATGATTAGATATGAACAATAAATCATATATGCACTTATATATAAATACATATAAGATTATATATGGAAGTATATGTATATCAGTGCTCGAAAAAGAAATGCACATTTCGGGTTTTCGGGCCGATTCCCGAGGCGACGCCTACTGTCTCCCCGCACTACTGCTCGAGACTCGACGGCCGAGCCGCCGATCGCGTGCGTGACGCTGTTTCTCAGGAGCGTTTCTATGTCAGAAATATTTTGTTATTCCGTTAAATTACAAGTTAAATGGTTAAAGTTTAACACTAAATTTTCTGTTATTAAGTCTATTATATTTATCAAAAATATGGAAACCCCTAAATATTTAAAAAATTACGCATTTTAGAAAAAAATGTTTCAGACAAAAGTTGTAGGGTTTCAAGTAACGCATTAAATAGTAATATTAGTGTGACTGCAAATAACTTTGTTAATGCCAGGTAAAAATAACTTTAAAATTTTTAAATGGAAACCTATATTTTTGATTGCATATTCTTATCGCTTACCTCGAGAGCTTTTCAAAACACTATAATCAAGTATTTTTTTATTAAATACTTTTCAAGTTACGGAGCTTGAAAGCTACGATACCGCCGGCATCAGCGTTACCCAAGATGTACCGCGTGGAGGTTGCACGGTCGGATTTACACTAGCAGAGTTGTAAATAGCAATACTTTTGTGATTGAAGTTCTTAATTACTAATTATTTTACATAACTTCAATTTAAATTAAGTTTAAGTACAAATATTTTTTGGAATTGTAATTAAAGTCGTTCAATTACAAATACATTTTGAAAATGTAATTAAACTCAAATTTTATTACAATTAAAAAAGTTATGGCCAATCCTCTCTTCCCTCATTTTGGTTCCTTCTTCGGTCTTCCTATCCTATGAGGAAAGGGAGAGTGGAAGAGGGTCAGTGGGAGAGGGTCAGCGCGAGGGGTGGGAGATTGAAAAGGCGATTGGGTCATTGGAGACTCCAATTGGACTCTCTTAGGAAGAGTCTAATGGGATCCTCGAATGGCCTAATCGCCCTCTCCTTCTTCCACCCTCGCGCTGACCCTCTCCCACTGGATCGACACTCCGAGAGGGTATAAAACACAAGAGCCAAGATGTTCAGTGTTCTTTTCTCGCGCATAATCACGTGGGTAGGGTGATAGCGTCCTAGAGCGCTCTTTGCTTCCGCCGAGGACTTGTTTTTTTAATTCGCAAATTAATAAATTAAAAGTTAAACGTTTGGCTAAAAATGGCTAACGAATTATCGGAGCGTGAAAGAATCACTATCCTAATGATGCGCGGATGGGGTGATAATGAACGATCGTTCACTGATGTCGTTCGATTATTTAATAACACGTATCCGAATTGTAAAATTAATAAATCCACTGTTTTGAAAACTGTACGACGTTTTCAAGAAACTGGTAGTGTAAAAAGTCGCTTTAGGTCTGGCAGGCCATCATCTGCAACTAATAACAACAAACAACTCGATGTTCTGCAGACTTTTATTGAAAATCCCCATACATCTGTTAATAGAGCAGCTCAAGCTCACGACATTGCTCCCATGTCCGTACACAGAATTTTAAGAAAAAATAAATTACATCCATACAAACTGCAATACGTTCAAGAATTGCAAGACGGAGATAATGAGCGTCGTATACGCTTCTGTGCAAGAATGATGGACCTAATAGATGCCTCGCCCAACTTTCCTTATCAAATTGTTTTCACAGACGAGGCAACCTTTACATTGACGGGAGAGGTTAATAATCAAAATTTTTGTCTCTGGTCAGATAAAAATCCGAATTTGGTGCGGGAAAGTCATACACAATACCCACATAAATAAATGTATGGTGCGGCATGATAGACGCTTATGTGATAGGGCCATTTTTTTTGAAGGAAAACCTCAATGCTCATAGGTACGAGAGATTACTTGTAGATGAAATAATTCCAGCCATACGAAATATTTTTCTAAATAACTTTGAGCAAATATGGTTTCAGCATGATGGAGCTCCGCCTTATTTTGGTGCAGGGCCACGTCGAATTTTAAAAGAAGTTTTTCCGCAAAGGTGGATAGGAAGAAGGAACCGAAATGAAGGTGGAGAAAGTTGGCCACCTAGGTCACCAGATCTAACTCCTCTTGATTATTACTTTTGGGGCTATCTGAAGAGTAAGGTTTACGAAACAAAACCTCAAAATATCCAAGTATTGAGACAGCGAATAAGGGATGAAGCAGCCTTGATACCTGCTGAATCAAATCGTAGAGCTATTTCTGCGTTCTATCAAAGATTGGCATACTGTCAAGAAGTCAATGGAAACCACTTTCAGAATTTACTCTAAAACACTCAAATACACAAAAAAAAAAATGTAAATCAAGGTTGTAAAATTTGTAATTTAGGAAAATGTAAATAATAATTACTTTTTTTACTTTTTTAATTGTAATAAAATTCGAGTTTAATTACATTTTTAGAATGTATTTGTAATTGAACGACTTTAATTACAATTCCAAAAAATATTTGTACTTAAACTTAATTTAAATTGGTTATGTAAAATAATTAGTAATTAAGAACTTCAATCACAAAAGTATTGTTATTTACAACTCTGCTAGTGTAAATCTGACCGTGCAACCTCCACGCGGTACATCTTGAATAACGCTGATGCCGGCGGTATCGTAGCTTTCAAGCTCCGTAACTTGAAAAAAATTTAATAAAAAAATACTTAATTATAGTGTTTTGAAAAGCTCTCGAGGTAAGCGATAAGAATATGCAATCAAAAATAGAGGTTTCCATTTAAAAATTTTAAAGTTATTTTTACCTGGCATTAACAAAGTTATTTACAGTCACACTAATATTACTATTTAATGCGTTACTTGAAACCCTACAACTTTTGTCTAAAACATTCTTTTCTAAAATGCGTAGTTTTCGAAATATTTTGGGGTTTCTATACTTTTGGTAAACCCTGTATGTTCCATAATAATATATTATGAATTAACGTAATGTTATATCTAATATTATAGTTATAATATGTATGATAATTTTTCAACAATAGTTTTCCGCATTATTCATGAGGAACTATTATAATTAATGCGTTTTTTTTAGTAGTTTTCCCAGTAGGTTTATTCCACTAAAAAAGAAGAAGATAATAAAATACATGGCTCGGCAAGAAAACAAAATTCTATATCGTAAGATATTATATCTCAACCTTAAAAAAAGCGGTACACTAAAAATATAGGAAAAATTTACCAAATTTTAAATAATCATAACTTGGTAAATAATAAAAATATTTTTATTTTTATTATTAAGAAAAATGGCCGAGCCTTTTTGCCATTCAAATATTCTTAAAGTGGACCTTTGAAGCTTTATTTTACATTTTTGAAAATGGCGAATGACAAAGGGAGAGCATGCAAAGTTGATAAATAAAGGTCCGAGTTTGCGACGGTCCATGGCGTGGAATCAGGTATCGCAGCTCAATGGGACAAAATGCAAATGAAAGTATAGTGCTACCTTTAAAATGCTTCTTTACCGAGCTTGGTGCGATAATTATTCGCTGAGTTATGCAAATTTGAAAAGAAAACAGTTTTTTAATTGAATTTGGAATAACTCAGCGAATAATTATCACATCGAGCTCGGTAAAAAAGCATTTTCAAGATAAAGCTCTGTACTTTCATGTGCATTTTGTCCCATTAGGCTGCGATACCTGATTCACGCCATGCACCGTCGTAAACTCGGACCTTTATTTATTAACTTTGCATGCTCTCTTTTTGTCATTCGCCATTTTGAAAACATTGTCGCGCACAATTTCGATTTAAATTTCGAAAAGTAGGGTTTTAAAACTTTCAAACCCTTTTTGAAATTTTGTGCTAGGATATTTAGGTGCCGAGATATTCAATTTCGAATTTGCAACAAGGTCGATTCAGCAAGGTCTAAGGGGCTAGGAGGCTCTGCAGTTTGTTTGGTTCTTTCATAATTTCAATGACTGCGTTCATTATTCTCTATGCAATAATTTGCATAACCTGCACCATATTAACAATAAATAAAAGTATTATCGCTCGTCTAAAGCAAAAGCTAGGTAATACCACGGCCGATATTTTGAGCAATATTAGGATGTTAATAAAATACTAAGTATAAAATTTAAATTTTAATCATCAAGCAAACGTTTCGACCTTACTTGGTCATCCTCAGGGCATAATACATTTGATATTACAAAAATAAAAGTATAAAATTAAAAATAATAACTGCTGGAGTTCACATTAAAGTGGAGTTCTCCATCAGTTGCGACTCTGAGCGCTATTTATTGTAATCGGTAACATTTTTATTGTAATTATGCGCCCTGTGACAACGTTTGATTTTAATTCGAATTTGACTTTGACCTTGTTTTTACTGCGTGTCGTATTTGTTCACCGGCGAAGACTGTACTTTTCAATGTTTTTAATGTGAACTCCAGCAGTTATTATTTTTAATTTTATACTTTTATTTTTGTAATATCAAATGTATTATGCCCTGAGGATGACCAAGTAAGGTCGAAACGTTGGCTGGATGATTAAAATTTAAATTTTATACTTAGTATTTTATTAACATCCTAATATTGCTCAAAATATTGGCCGTGGTATTACCTAGCTTCTGCACCATATTCTCTATTCAATGGTTTGCATCATTTTGAAGGCCAGGAAAGTAAAGGCAAAATTCAATTCAAATTTTTCATTTTTCGCAATTAATATTACGAAATAAAGATGAAATGCGTTTTGAGATACCATTGTCATTGGCTCAAATTATGGTTGTAAATGGAAGTTTTTAATCGATCCCATATAGGGTTACAATTCTCATCCACCACTACCCTCACTCCACACTTAACCCTATTAACCTTGTGACAGTAAAATTAAAATCCTTCCCCTCGACATCGACACTCGATGTAATGGTAGACCCGACAAAATTTAGATGAAATACCGACTGTACATTTTCTGTTGCCCGCGCTGACGAGCGCCGAACCTTGTAAACCGTCGAGACGGAGCCAATAGCGTAGCCGTATGTGACGGAATATATCGACCCAAATCACAAAGTTCTTCCTAGATCTAGATCTTCAGGCAGAACTTTGCGTTTTACAATGTGATCTTTCTCTAAAAACGCGATCAGAAAAAGAAATCAATTTCTTTAAAATTTTAAATGCATCGCATTTTCCGTCTCTCAGGAATTTCGGTCTTCGAATTTTCTCCATGTTTGGCTCCACATATTTATGCGAACGTTCTTTTTTCAAAATAAAAATAATAAAAAATAATAAACGTTCTTCTCTGAGCGATGCATCATTATCCTCGCTAATGTTGACTAATTCTTTCAAAATTTCTGTGGATATACCATCCTTAGTAAAATCGTGCAAACAACCCAGAAATTAAATGTTTATTTTTAAATTAATTAGAAAATATTTTTATGCAAATTGGTTGTTTCTATTCCTTTTGATTCCTCATACGTTTTTATATATAATATTTTACGTCTTACGATATAGAATTTTGCTTTCCTGCCGAGCCATATTTTATTTTCTTCTTTTTTAGTGGAATATGCCTACTGGGGAAACCACTTTAAAAAACGCATCAATAATAGTACCTCATGGGTGATGCGGAAAACTATTGTTAAAATTATTACACATATTATAACTATTGTGATGGTATCGTTTAATCGACCCAACTGGCCAAGTTTATTTAAAAAACGCTACGTTTTGACCGTAGATTTCGGTCCTTTTCAAGCGTATGGATACAAATTATTAATTAGTTAGACATAATGCCCAAACTACGCCACATCTAAAAACTAAACATCGAAAGTTACAAAGTGCAACACGAGTATAAGTCCATAAATAAATATATAAAATTCAAGCGCTTACATAATTTGTGCGTCGAGATCCAAAGAATTAAAATATAAAAATATAAGTTCGAACGACATATTCGTTAGTCGTTCGATTGTCAAAGGACGTGTTGGAGCCGTGGCAAAAATTCGACTGATAATGCGCGGACAAAACAGGAAAACAAAACATGATCGCCTAATGATAATTTAAGCAGTAGAGGGGAGAACAGAGAAAAAAGAGAGAAATTATGTCTCTTTTATAATACGTTTGTAAAGAGCATTGAGATTTTCTGTGTCTCTTTGTAAATTTATGGTGTCGTCAAATTTCTTAATAAAGAACATTTCCGCTAATTCCCTCTTTCTAATCTGTTTCTCCTTGTGTATTATTTGTGGCTTTTGCCAATCAATATCATGCCCATGTGATGTTCGATGATTGCTAATCTTTCTTCTCTGTTCTCCCCTCTACTGCTTAAATTATTATTAGGCGATCATGTTTTGTTTTCCTGTTTTGTCCGCGCATTATCAGTCGAATTTTTGCTACGGTTTCGACACGTCCTTCGACAATGGAACGAATATGTCGTTTGAACTTATATCCTTATATTTTAATTCTTTGGATCTCGACGCACAAATTATGTAAGCGCTTGAATTTTATATATTTATTTATGGACTTATACTCGTGTTGCACTTTGTAACTTTCAATGTTTTGTTTTTAGATGTGGCGTAGTTTGGGCATTATGTCTAACTAATTAATAATTTGTATCCATACGCTTGAAAAGGACCGAAATCTACGGTCAAAACGTAGCGTTTTTTAAATAAACTTGGCCAGTTGGGTCGATTAAACGACACCATCACGCTAATTTTTTCAATTATTCACTGGCGATTTAAATTCTTATTTGGCTGATATTATAACTATCTTATTAGGTATAATTACGTTAATTCATAATTAAATTATTATGGAACATATTGTTACGTTCGTCGCGCGTCCGCCGCTCAATCTCGCACAATCACTCACGCGCGACGCGTATTCCGGCACTCAAACAAAAGGAGATAACTCGGTATTGGAAAAAGAAGCTCGTTTACTAGTATAGCTCTATACAATAAGAGACTCGGGCAGACACTTCCGAACGAGACGGAATTCCAGAGCAAATTCTGAATAACTCAATTGATAACAAGCGTCGCTAAGGGATGATTCGCAACTTTTCATCTGCCGCTCGAGCATCTACCGGGCGACTCGCATGAACGCACGGCATGGGCGTACAGCACGGGCGTAACACTACCCCACCCCCCACTTCCAGGATTGTCGCCCCGACAATCTGGGAGGGTAGCCTTCGCGGTCCACAGCTCCTCTGCTCTGTGGGCTCCAGGGTACCAAATGGTTGACTTGTCCTCCTCGAGCTGCTGCTCCGAGTTACCGGACCCCATTACTCTTGGTCCCCGGTGGCCACACTGCAATCCATCCTCCTCCAATCGATCCTCTTCTGGAGAGAGCTGGCCAGGCTCCCCCCTGGATTCCGTCGTGAGCCGTGGTTCAGTGCGGACGTGTGCCGTGCTGCTCGGCTCGCTTGTTTTGTATAAGCGACGGAAATGTTTGAGTAGTCTTTGTTCATTAACCTTGAGTCTCAAGTCTTTTTTCTAAGTGAATTGAGTTTGCTACGTTATAGAGATTTGCGTATTAGATTGCTGTGATGAAGCTGAATTCCGGCATTTTTGGCTGATCCGACCACCTGCTTGCTTGCTTGCTGCTTGAAATGATTTGCCACGCTTAGCAGTCTGTGCATGAGATGGATGTGATGAGGCATATTCTTTCTTTGGCGATCTTTGCGACTAACTGAGAGAAGACTGAAACCTCGTGGGTCATGTGGGTGGCTGGAGCTGTTTTGGGACTTGCATAGCTGACTGAATGCATATTCGAGCTTTTTCAGCTAAGTTATTTCTGTGTGTTGGTCTGAGAGCAAAGTAATCGTTAGCTTTTCTTTTCTTTTATTAATTATGTTAATCTTAACCGTTTTCCTTTTTGAATAATTATCATGCTAATTTGAATTTAATTTATTTATTACTTCATTTATATTAAGAAATTTGCCTTATGCTTATATTAGTTTATTATAGTTTTGTTAGTTTATAGTGTTCTTATTTTTCATTTTCTTAGATTAATTGAATTTATGATTTAGTGAAGTATTAATTATGCTCTGCGACATTCACTTTTCCGTTTATATTGGAATCTTGTTTTCGTTCATAGTTCCTGGAATGTTGTTTGTGTCTTGAGTTTGTCCGTTCTTGTTTTCCTTTTTTCTTTCTTCTACTTGTGTCCTTTGTAATTCCTGTGTTTACTTTATCCTCTTGTGCTTGTAACTATCTCCTTGGTGATTCTTCGTCGTGTTTGAAATATTTTCGTACTTATTTGCTATTTCTTCGCAATATGCGTAAGAACGGGAATAATAAGAAGAACCGATCCCCTGGTTCTAATATGGATTCTTCGTCTCCTAAGAATAAACATCCCCGTCGGGATGAGGTTTCTGAGACCTCGATTGCAAGTAATTCTAATGCTAACTCGGAGAATCAGGCTGTTGGTCGTCTGAAATTTGTTATGTCTCAGATGGACAATAGATATTCTAATTTAGTCGTTGCGCCTTTCCCGGTTCATATTGAATCCTTATCTGATGTGTCGAACATAGGTAATTTGCACCCTATGAGTCTGGGTAAATTGCTTATTAAGAATTTTGAACATATTAATTCGATTCGGAGATTAGGGAAAAACATTATCTGCGTTGAGTTCTCGGAATATGGTGAGGCTAATAAATTAATAGAGAGTAAGAATTTGCTTCCTCCTGGATTAGCTATTTATGCTCCTAATTATAAAATATATAGAGTGGGGGTGATTAGGGACGTTAATCCTTCCCTTTCGATTAATGAAGTGCGCGAGGGTATTTCCTGGCCTTTTGACCCTGTTTGTATTCAGTCTCTAGAGAGACTCAAATTTCGGGATAAATCTTCTAACGAGTTACGAGATTTCTCATCCATTAAAGTGATCTTTGCTGCTAATCTTTTGCCTTCTTATATTTTTATCTGAAGAGTGAGATGTAGGATATTCCCCTTTATCAATGGAGTCCGTAAATGTCTTAATTGTTTCAGATGGGGTCATTCTACATATACATGCAGAGGGGGTACTTCTTGTGAGAGATGTGGTATACCGCATGTTTCTGAGAATTGCCCTTCTGATCCGAAGTGTATTAATTGTGGAGGTGACCATCCTTCCTCGGATATGTCTTGTCCGGTTTTTATGAATCATAAAATTATTAATACAGTGATGGCGTATACAAATGCTTCTCACGCACAAGCAAAAAAGATTATTAAAAATAGGAATATTAAATCTTGTCAACAGGCCGTTGATTTGTTCAGGGCTCATGCCTATATGATATGGGATAAATTGGAGCTACCTAAGGAGGTTGATAATCGAGATATTAATTCTAATCTTTCTCGACGCAAGAAAAAGAAGACTTATCATGGTTCTGTTACTTCTGAGGAAGGTTCTCTTTTAGAAAATACTATTTGTGCTTTTACCTTGTTTACTCCTCCTTTTCCCAATATTCGTGATTATGCTGGACAGTTTAATTTGGACTCTCTCCAGTCTATGTCGAATGTTATCCCTACTCCGGAGATTGTTCTCAATGATCTTCGTTGGTTATATAATTCAGGTAAATCTGGGAATGAGAATGATGTAGCATTAACGTTGCTTCATTATCTACGTGTTATTTTTAAGAAACTTAAATAGTTCTATATGTCGCTAAGAATTCTTCAATGGAACTGCAGAAGTATTACTGGAAAACTACCTGAATTTTCTAATTTTTGTAAAGATTAAAGTATAAACTTAGCCAGTATACCAGCTCTTTTTCTGCAGAAATTTTTGCTATTATTAAATTCTTTGATCTTTTATTGGAGGAATCCTGGGTAAGTGTAAATATATGTACGGATTCTTTAAGTTTTTTACAAGTCATTCATAATTCCTCTCCCTGTAGTTTCTGTAAGCTTTCTCCTTTATTAGCGGACTTGAGATCCAAAATGTGTCTTGCTCTAGCTTGCGGTAAAGTTATTAGATTTACATGGTGTCCTGCACATAAGGGCATTGTTGGGAATGAAAGAGCGGATGTTGCGGCTAAGGATGCGGCCGTGAACGGCGTTTATTTGAATAATAAAGTTTCTTATAGAGATATATCTACTGCTTTGCTTGATTCTTACAAACGTATTGATTGCTTATTTTTGGAAAGAATTAATATTGGTCCTGGCAAATTTTATATGGAGAATTTTTTTTTGAATTAAAATATAATGTTCATTTTTTGTCCAGATTTAATCTTGGTAGACGTTGGTCTGGAATTTTGTCGCGCATTATTGTTGGATATGCATTTACTAATGCTACCAAGTTTAAATTTGGCTTATGTGATTCTCCGGAGTGTTTTTGTGGCTCAGATTTTCAGGATTTAAATCATTTGTTTTGGGCGTGTGAGTTGTATAATAAAGAAAGGGAGAGTTTTGTTGAATCTTTATTTAAGCTTAATCTTTTTGCTCCTTTTTCGGTTATTTATTTATTTAGCAATATGAATAGGAAAATAGTTAAGGCAATTATTTGTTTTATTAGTAAGTGTAAATTTGATCTTTGATGTCATTTAATTATGGAGCTCTTATGTCTCCTCAGTTGTAACTAGCTTGATGTGTTTTACTTAACACAACTTTGGATTTCTACAAGAGGGCGCCTCTCTCCCCCCCTGAGTGGCCCCCATTTTATATCTTGTAGTACGCGTGGTACTGTGGCTCCCACTGGAGCCAGATATCCATCGGGGGTTTAAAGAAGAAGAAGAAGGCTCCCCTCTCTGCCGGTTTCAGGACGACCCCGCAGAAGCTCCGCTTTTATCCCGGTGTGGTCTCCCTCGCTGCCGTCCTCTTACGACGCCGCTCCTCTTAATCTTCAGACAAGGGGGGGGGAGGATACTTATGTGGACCCATCGTCTTAACAGACTCCCCAAGTCCTCAGCATTCGCTCTACGTCCCACCGGAAAACCACAGCTCAAAAAACCGTGAGCAAGGCAGTCTTCTTAAAAAAACACTTCTTTGAAGAAGTCTTCGGCCGATGTTTTTCCGCGGTAGCCCACATCTCGCATACCACCGACTTCCTCTAAGAAACAAATATAACGCACAGTAACAGAGAACCAAACATTTGAACATTATAATCGAATCATAACTCATTACTTTATAACTTCTTATTAAATATACATTTTAAATTTCAATTATTATCACATATTTTTCCTTTCGGGCTCCGACCTACTCTAATTCCTCACCATAATTTCCTTTCAGAGTAAACAGCTAACTTATCCAAATGAACAACTTTACCCCTATGACGAGGTGATTTCCGAATACAGTATACTACATCACTAAGCTTCTTTATTATCAAGAAAGAACCTTCCCAATTGCTCTGCAATTTTGGAGCCTTTCCCTTAACTCTTTGGGGATTATAAAACCAGACTCTCTGTTTCTCCTGAAAAAGAACTTGCCTAACTCCACGATCAAATCGGGCCTTCATTCGAGAAGATTTCAAATTCATCTGCTTTCGTGCGCCAGAATAAATTCCTTCTAATTTTTCTCTCAAATTCCTGACAAAATTTCCAACCAGTGGTGGCTCCTCTCCATGAAGCTTTGAAGGACTTCTCCGTAACAGATCTGTCGGTAGGTAATCTGAGATCTCGAGCAAAATATAATTCCGCAGGGGTAACTCCAGTCGTTTCATGCTTCGAGAATCTATACGCCAAGAGAAACATAGGGATCCATCGATCCCAATCTTTTTGATTTTTAGAAACATATGTCTCCAGATAGTTGGTTATAGTCTGATGCTGGTGTTCAACTTGCCCATCGGACTGAGCGTGTAAAGCAGTAGTCCTCGTTTTCTTTATTTCAAGAAGTCTCATCAATTCTGCTAAAAGTTTCGACTCGAAATTCTTCCCTTGTTGGTATGAACCTCTGTAGGTATTCCGTGTCTGGAAACGAACTGGCTTATAAAAATCTCCGCTACCGTTTTTGCTCTCATGTTCTTTAAAAGGAAGGCTTCCAACCATTTTGTAAAGCAATCCACTATGACGAGAAGAAATCTGTTTCCGGATTTTGTCACCGAAAGAGAGCCAAGGATGTCCATCTGTACTCTTTCTAATGGGGCTCCAACGTTATAAACTTGTAGAGGAAATTTTCCCTTCCCCGAGAAGCCCTTCCTGGCAACGCAGACCTTGCAAGTTCTGCACCAATCTTCTACGTCCTGCTTGCAGGTTGCCCAGAAATAACGTTTTCGGATCTTTTCCAAAGTTTTGTTCACTTCAAAATGTCCTCCAGATGGAGAGTCGTGCATCTCCTCTAGAATTCCTTTAACAAGTTTCCGAGGAACGATGAGTTGGAGGAAACTGGATTTAAGGTTCGGAGCTTCCCATTTCCTATAGAGTATTTCAGGACTAGAGCATCCCAATATGACCAATAAATTTGAGCAGAAACATCTTCCGCAGCTAACTCGGTGCGTGGTGGGCGAACTCCAGCCTCCTTACCACGGAGTATGATTAAAATGCTCGGATTTGCTCTTTGTTCTTAACGCCACTCTGTCAGATTTCCTGCTGCTAACACAATGCGAGCGACTGCAACTCCTTTCTTTATTCCCACGGAGTTTTTTCTTTCCACCTTGGCGCAATACTCACAGCCGAACAACTCATATGTCCGTCTTGACAATCCGTCAGCATTCTTATGAGAAAGTTTTTTTCTGGAAGTAATAATAAACTAGTATTGCTGGAGTCTCTCCAGCCAACAAGCCAACTGCCCATCTAAATCCTTGAAAGACATAAGTCAACGCAAAGAAACATGATCCGTACGGATGAAAAATCCACGTTCCAAAAGGTAATGGCGAGAAAAATTAATAGAATCTACAATCGCTAAAATTTCTCGACGAGTTACGCAATAATTTCGCTCGGCTTTATTGAGCACGCGACTAAAATACGCAATGATCCTCTCCTCCCCCTCCTGCTTTTGCGATAAAACCGCGCCAATTCCAATATTGGAGGCGTCGGTATCCAAAATAAACTCACTCTCCCCCTTCGGGAAAGAAAGCACCGGAGGAGAGGACATTTGTTTTAATTTGTCAAAAGAG
The DNA here is from genome assembly GCA_030770355.1 of Harpagoxenus sublaevis. Classification (NCBI taxonomy): domain Eukaryota; kingdom Metazoa; phylum Arthropoda; class Insecta; order Hymenoptera; family Formicidae; genus Harpagoxenus; species Harpagoxenus sublaevis. The sequence continues at coordinate 95,744 of JASTWR010000269.1, forward strand.
TTTTAATATTCTTCTTTCCAAATGAACTTTAACTGGTTCCCCGTTAACACATATAGAGGTTTAGCTAACGAAGAAAATTCTTTGATAAATTTACGATAATAAGAACAAAATCCAAGAAAACTTTGTAATAAAGTTTTCGTGTGAGGAACCGGCCATTTCTCTACGGCAGCAACCTTTTCGGGGTCTGTAGAGACACCCTACGCCGAAATTATATGCCCCAAATACTTAACTTTCTTTCCAAACAATACACATTTCTTAGGATTTATCTTTAAATTTGCTTTCTGTAAACGTAGATATACTTTTTCCAAATTCTCTAACATTTCTTGAAACTTTCCAAAAATTATTACGTTATCTAAATAAACTAAACAAATTTTAAATAATAACCCTTGTAAAACTTTTTCCATCAGGCGTTCAAAAGTTGCTAGAGTGTTACACAAACCAAAAGGCATCACTGTGAATTGCTAGAGTCCTCTGCCGAACGAGAAAGCCGTTTTCCCTCTATCCTCAAGGCGAATTTTTATTTGCCAATATCCACTTTTCAAATTCAAAGTACAAAACCAAACGTTACCTGCTAGCTGATCAAATATATCGTCGATTCTGGGGAGAGGATATGAATCCTTTACCGTCAATGCGTTTACTATCCGATAGTCCACGCAAAATCTTATTGTTCCATCTTTTTTGTACCTCAGTACTACAGGGGAAACCCAGGGGCTATTTGATTCCTCAATTACTCCGCATGCCCTCATTTCTTCAATAATTTTATCCACTTCCCCTCTCATTCGAAAAGGAATCCGTCGGGGTACCTGCTTTTTGAGGAGAGAGTCTTGCATATTTATGACATGTTCGACAATATTACAATTTCCCGCAACGATATTTTTGGAAAACACATCATGAAATTTTTTAAGAAATACAGCAAAAAGTTCCTTCTAAGTTATATCAAGATTCTGAGAATTATTCTCGAAGAATTCTTTCAAGGAAACAGGGACTTTATTTGGAACATTCTCTATTCGTGCTAATTGCATTCCCGATTTTGTAGTCTCGAAAGCAGTATCAAAAATTTCCTCTAAGTTTACCACTAAAAAAATTTACTCCTATAAGACAATCGTCATTAATATCGGCAACAAGCAAAGGGATTACAACAGAATGTCTACCTATTTCCACTCTAGCTTCCGCTTTAAACTCTATTGAAACTTTCTCACCAGTAGGATCTCAAATTTATATCTTCTATCTGAAACTTTTTCTTTCCTGCTTCTACGAATTTCTTATTCAGAATGAAAACGTCAGAGCCCGTATCGACCTTGAAAGAACACTCTTTCCCGTCAATCTTTCCTCCATAATAGAAATAATTAGAACTCGGCTTAATTCTACTTTTTTTAAAAACATTTTTATTAATAACAATCGGGGTATCAATAACACGAGCCAAACCCTCCCCGCTGAATTTGACTAAATCGCGTTTCCCCTCTCTTCGGGGCACTCGGACCGGAAATGTCCGGTCTTACCGCACGTCCAACATTCACCGCGGCTGGCGCTAAATCTGCCGCCACGCCAATTTCCCCTCTGGTCTTTCTTTCCCTTTTCCTTTTGTACCTGGTTCTCCTCTGTCTCCCCCTTCTCGTTATTTGAATTATTATTCTGCCCTCCCTTTAAAAAATTTTTATTTAATTTTTCCTTTTCGCGAGCATAGCCCTCCCCCTGAATTATTTTCAACGCCTTTGCTCTTTCGACTGCCTGACACAGGGAGGTTATCCTTTCCATCTGTAACGTCCGTCGGATAAAATGATCCGAGACGGCCGTCACAATTTGCGAGCAAGCGATTTTATCACGTATCTCGTAGGGGCACTCGGGGTATGCAAGACGAGATAGTCGCTCGATATCAGAGCCAAGAGTGGCTAGATTCTCCCCAAATTTCTGTCTCCGATTCGTGAGCGCGGAAAAGCAATTCTGCGATAGGCGTCCCTCCCCGAAACACAACTCGAGCTTCGTCTTCAGCCCCGCAAAGTTTAGGCGCTCAACATCCTGCACGGTCTCCAAAACCGAGCGCGCCTTTCCCCTCAAACTCGAAGCTAATGCGACGGTTTTCGTCGTGTCGTCCCAACAATTCGCTCGCGCAATCAGATTAAGCTGCGAAAAGTATTCTTGCAGCGGAACCGTCCCGTCGTATGTATCGGGCTTGAGCTTGTAACCAAGCTCAACACTCGCGCCCGCGGCACCGTCACTCGCGTACACGACACTCTCCCCCACGCGTGCGGTTTGCACCCTCGCGCTGTTCACAACCGCGTCCCGGTCACCAGTATTCGCGATCGCGACTCCTTCACCCGCGCCCGAGATTCGTGCTTCCGCGCCGCCCGCGATTGTGCCTCTCTCACTCGCGCGCGCGACATTATCACTCGCCCTGCTCGCGACCGCGTCCCCCTCGTGTGTAACCTTCGCCCTCGCGCCGTTCGCGACTTGCGTTCCCGAGTCTCCGGACGCTCTATTATTAGGAGGACTTAGCTGGACTTGAATGCCGCCGGAGTTCGTCCTTCGGAGTCGGCGGAGCTCCTCCTCCTGCCGGCGGAACGTCGCCGCGTACTCTCTCTCTCTCTTCGCGCCTGCTCCTCGCGCAGGAGTCGGACCTCCTGTATGACGGTCCGGAGAGTTTCCGTGACCGTCATTATCGCCGTCGCTTCCGTGGCATCCTGCTGGGGTGTCTCCACCCGGAGTCTCTTTTTCGTGGCCATGAGTAATCAGAGTAATCCTCGTCGACGCTCGACCAATCCGCGGTCGCTCGCCCGATCCGCAGTCGCTCGTCCGATCCCGGATGAGCCCCCAAAAATGTTACGCTCGTCGCGCGTCCGCCGCTTAATCTCGCACAATCACTCATGCGCGACGCGTATTCCGGTACTCGCACAAAAGGAGATAACTCGGTATTGAAAAAAGAAGCTCGTTTATTAGTATAGCTCTGTACAATAAAAGACTCGGGCAGACACGTCAAAACAAGACGGAATCCCAGAGCAGAATCTGAATAGCGCAATTGATAACAAGCGTTGCTAAGGGACGATTCGCGACTTCTCATCTGCCGCTCGAGCATCTACCGGGCGACTCGCATGAGCGCACGGCACGGGCGTACAGCACGGGCGTAACACTATATATAATACTAGACTTAATAACAGAAAATTTAGTGTTAAACTTTAACCATTTAACTTGTAATTTAACGGAAGGTTATCCCAACATATTACTGACATAGAAACGCTCCTGAGAAATAGCGTCACGCGCGCGATCGGCAGCTCGGCCGTCGAGCCTCGAGCGGTAGTGGGGAGACAATAGGCGTCACCTCGAGAATCGGCCCGAAATGTAAATTTCTTTGCGAGCACTGGTATATCTATACAGGGGGTCCCAAAAAGCTCGGTTACCGTTTCACTGACAAATTCTGTGGGACATTCTGAGAAAAAAATTCTTATGCGAAAATGTTGAGGCTATAATAGTTTTTGAATTATAAGCATTTAGAGTTAGCGAATCAGACCGCCTAAAGTTGGCGCGCTCAGGTGTGGTACATCGCATAGCAAGTAAAGGTGCTCTTGTACATTGACTCAGTTTTTAGATATTGACATAATTCTGCAAACGACAAGGAAATTACTTTGAAGCTTTGTCTTATTTATTTGTGATTGTTCAATTTGCTGTATAATACATAAAGATTAATGCAAGCATTATGGAATATCAATAAATACGTATGCACAGCGAACTGTCAAGTTTGTCAAATGAAGTGTGTCACAAGCTAGCGCGTAACGATTGATAACATAATTTTAATATGCTTACCATACGAGAAATGTCACACGTCTGTTCGAACAGTCGAACAAGTCTGTTCGAAATAAAAATATAATTTAAGAGAATTTGGATCTTATATCTCCATCCAAATTCTTAAATTATATTTTTATTTTGAACACTTATATAACCTGTTTCAAAGATACATTATTAGTAGTACTATTACACTGCAAATCCAAGTGTGTTATTTTACACGCATAAACGTCTAAAAATGACACATTAGACTGAAGCTCTTTTTACAAAATTTTTTTATGTGTTAAATTACATCATTTAATATGTGTTTAATCGTATTAAATTAAAAGTTATTACATTCAATGGTTAAATGACGTGATTAACGGCAAGAAATGTGTAAGATGATCTTCAGCTAAAATAACACACTTCGACGATTTGCAGTGTACTACTAGTACTACTGTAGTACCAGTACATCACAATTATCAAAATGAAAATTTTAATTAGTTTGGTCCTTATATTTTAAAACTTGTAAGAACTAGAAAAATAAAGAAACGATATAAAAATAAAAAAGTTTAAGAAACTTAAAAACATCTTAATTCTCAAATTCTCAATTATAAGAGATTTGAATGGCACTTCAGACTTCACCATTGTACTTTGAACGACATCATCTCCTCTCGCTTAAATTAAATAATACCAGTAGTATGAAATACGGCTTCTGGACAGTTACTCGACTACTATTAGGAGTACTAGGACTTTACTTGCTGCACGTCCCTCATAGAAAAGTATTACTGAAGTACTCAGTAATAAATTACTGTAAATACCGGCAGTATTATTTTGGCCAGTACTTCAGAAATACTGGGCAGTACTGGATTACTGGAAGTATAATTTATTACACAGAACTACACGGAAAAAAAAGATTATAGCTACGGCAGCAAGAATTTGTGTGCGGTAGCTAAATTTTAGTCGTAAGTTAGGTAAGGGTCACAAAAATTTAGCTACGGCAAACACTTATTTAGATACGTCAGACACATACATATTTCCGACATTCACCCCAAAAATATAAAAAAATTATATTTATTTCGAAATTTTAGTACTATTTTTTAACTAAATTTGTTTCTTAAGATGCAGCCTATGATGATTTCATCTGAAAATAAGTATTTGTAACTGATTAAATGTCTTAAAAAACACACTTACCTTAGTGGGATTCGAACTTGGGACCTCTGGATCGTGAGCCAACTGTCTTACGTGGTAGACAACTTCTTAATTTAATGTAAGTGTTATATATTGTCTACATGTCATAACCGTAGGCCCTTACCGCCACATAATTTATAGAGCAAAACAATAACAGAAAAATGATGATTTCTTATAATTAAATAGTTATTGTTAAATAATATTTTAAGTAAATATTAATATTAAATAAATGTTTTTTAAAATTATTATAGTAAATAAATAATTATTGTAAAATAAATATTAAATTAATGTCAAATAAATGTTAAATATACGTTTTCTTTAAATCATTATTGCAAATAAATAATTAATATAAAATAAATATTAAATTAATGTCAAATAAATGTTAAATAAATGTTTTTTCAAATTATTATTACAAATAAATAATCAATATTACATAAATATTATATTATTGCCGAATAAATGTTAAATAAATGTTTTTTAAAATTATTATTGTAAATAAATAATTTATGTAAAATAAATATCAAATAATGTGTAATAAATGTTAAATAAATGTTTTTTCAAATTATTATTACAAATAAATAATCAATATTACATAAATATTATATTATTGCCGAATAAATGTTAAATAAATGTTTTTTAAAATCATTATTTTAAATAAAAATTTATGTAAAATAAATATCAAATAATGTTTAATAAATGTTAAATACATGTTTTTTAAAATTATTATTGCAAATGAATAATTAATATAAAATAAATATTAAATTAATGTTGAATAAATGTTAAATAAATGTTTTTTAAAATTATTATTAAAAATATAATTAATCAATATAACACAAATAATAAATTAATGTTAAATAAATGTTAAATAAATGTTTCTTAAAATCATTATTGTAAGTGAATAATTTATGCCATAATACGGATTTTACGATTCTAGTAATAAATGACTCCTGTCGATCCTTAAGGACAATGAATTATATGAATTCAGTACTTCGGGCGTTTGCCGCCCCAGTGTTGAATCTCATCTATACCAGTACTTAAGTACTAGACCAAGTAATGAATTACTATAGGAAAAACTACTTACTCATTCTATCAGTACTTCACGTCTAAGCTCAACTACTAGAATCTCTAATACTTCAGTACTTTTTTACTATATAAGCAAATACTGAAGTACTTGTATCAGTACTTCGGATCCCGGAAGAACTACTAATACTACTACACATTACTCATTTGCCAGTAGTTCAACTACTGAAATACAAGAATAAAATACTAATCGCCAGTAAAAAATTACTAGACTCAGTAATTTATTACTGAGTACTTCAGTAATACTTTTCTATGAGGGGTCTCGCTCGTAAGAAAGTAAAAAATCTCCCTAAAGCTGTAGAAAGGTCAATTAAAAGCAAAATAACATAAAAAAGTATTTTTTCAATTTTTTAAATTTTTTCGGAAAAATATGAAAAATTTCACGGAAATTTTTCCCAAAAATATTTTTCCGGAAAATTTCGAACCTAGTAAATGGAATGGTTAAAAAGTAATTATTGAGACATACTAGTCGTTACGCTTTGCTCATTCCGCTCCATGTGAATGTAGGACTATAATTTCGCGTAAAGAATTGTTGCGGATGTGTCATCGCTAACCTCCAAACAGCAGGAATAAATTGTAAAATAATAATAATAACTGCCAGGTAATAAATAGAATTAGTAGGTGTTAATTTTTCTTACTATTTGTGATATTTTCTTGTTCATGTTATCTCTTTATTAACGAAATATATGTTCCAGGTGCACAATTGCGCATTTCCGCGAAGTCTGTCCGCTGAAAACCGCGGAAAGTCGCTGAAAATCACGGAACGCTCATGATTGGTCACGGCTCTCGTTCCGCGATTTTCTGCGTACGCTGTTCCGCTCCATGTGATCGCACCCTCGGACACAATGCCAGGCAACAGGCAATAGGAATAGGAATAGGAATAACATAGTCGCATCCTTTTTCAATACAGTGTACAGGATGCGACTATGTTATTCCTATTGCCTGTTGCCTGGCATTGTGTCTGGGGCTTAAGACCCTTGCACAATGCCAGGCAACAGGCAATAGGAACAGGAAATAAGCACAGGCAATAAGAAACAGGAATACCAGCATACCAGAAACCATGTATCAATGCAGAATGGACCGTGACACAGGCAATAGACACAGGACTTCCGTCACGTTGAAAATTCTGTGCCTGTTGCCTGTTGCCTGTTGCCAACCAATCACAGTGTTCGGATTTTTAATTTTAGGTTATATTTACGATATTTTGGCGAGCGTATGTATATGTCGTATATGTTTTGCAACTACTGACAACTAGCTTTATTTATAACAAATATGTTTGATCATCATAATTATTCGAGTCGTTTCGAGGAAAAAGAAGAGTGTATCAGCGACGCATGTGACTGGACGCATGTGACAAAAACTCTTTTAATAAACATGTAAAATGTCGTGACAAGTTACTATAATTGATATGATTCGTACTCGCCAAATTTGATCAGAATCCCACACCAAAACCATAGCCATCTGTGTCCGCATTAAACTCGTGTTCTGTCGACAGAGCCTGCTGACAGGCAATGTAAGCAGATTGCCAGCAGAAACCGCGCAGAGCCTGCATACATAACCTGGCAGCAGATTGGCAGCAAAAACCGAGCAGAGCCTGCGCGCACGACCTGAGAACAGATTGGCAGCAAAAACCGAGCAGACTTTGTCCATAATCAGCTGTTTATATATATATATATGGGCTTATGATTGCGAACAGAGAGTTCCTGTTTTATAATTAAAAAATGGGCGCTGAAAAGTGCCGTTTCCTTTTCCTTCTTCAGGAAAAGATAGTATCCTTGATGTGTAGAATTTTCCTGGTGTGTATCTATAGGATCCTCCTGGTGTGTAAAATTCTTCTTGTGTTCAGTCGTGGTACTCGTGGTAGTGACGTTCGAGTCGTAGCGTCATCTTCTGCTCGCTGCTCGTCGCTCCATAGATCGCGGCGAATCCTTGCGCCGCCCATCATAGCACCGCATGAACCGCGTGGACTGCGTGTCCTGGGGCTCGATTCCTGAATTTATTCAAAAGAGAAAATGTATGCGCAAATTCTGCTCCTACAGAAAAGTTGCAAGTTGATTGGCTATCGTATGGTTTTTAATCAATCAACTTCAACTTTTCTGTAAGAACAGAATTTTCGCGTACGTTCTCTTTCATATAAATTCAGGAATCGAGCTCTTGTTCCTGCAGTGTCCTTCCTTGGCCCTTTGAAGAGCCTCTCGCAGAGTCGCATGTGTGACTGACGAATTCTGAGCGCGTTGGTCTGTCAAAATGCCCGCGGTACGACAGATTTTGTTCGATTTTTACATGCCTATTTGCCACCAAATTACTTTACGCAGATCCTGCTCGGTTTTTGCTGCCACTCTGTTTTCAGGTCAAATGCGCGCAGGCTCTGCTCGATCTTTGTCGTCAATCTGCTGCCAAGTTATATGTGCAGGCTCTGCGCGGTTTCTGCTGCCAATCTGCTCACATTGCCTGTCAGCAGGCTCTGTCACATTTATAGCTACAGTTTGACAACATCGTCTGATAGAGCAGTTTCTGCGTGAAATTTGTTGCTTTTCTGAGGGTGCCTCCCCATGATAGTCGGAATTTCGGAAAACGGAATCTCGGAAAAGAGGATGAACCAATTAGAATTATGTACCCTTAGCGAAAAATCGGAACGCACTAAGCTTACATGATTCTGATTGGTTGATCCTCTTTTCCGAGATTCCATTTTACGAAATTCCGACTATCATGGGGAGGCACCCTGATACCAAAAATTTAATACAGACTCTGCTCAGAATCTGCTGCTCAGGGGGTCGATTGTGTATCTCGAAACCTAGTGAAAATGACAAAAGTGAGCATTTTTTTCATTGGGTAAGTTTTACCATATTGAAAATGCGGGATATTTCACGTGAGATTACTCGACAAGAAATTTTATGTCGAATAACGCCAAATTGTGTCGAAGTCGAGGTTTAAAGCAGTGTTTTTGATCATATACAGGTTATTTCACCATGATATTTGCACAAGAAACCAAACTTGGTAATTATTTAGAATACACCCCTCACCTCCGATTTTGATGAAATTAGGTTTAATCGACGCGTTTTTGCTCAAAACGACCGAATCTGGCAGAAAAAAGTGTCGCTCTGCCCCGCGAAGCGAGATATTAACAGTTAAAGTTGACGACTATCAGGTTATGAAACCTGTCATACCGACGCGATGTAGCGACTATTAACCATGCCCCGCGGTCACTTGCGCATGCTCTGTTAGCTCTGTGGCCACATGCGCATGCTCAGTGGCCTCACGCGCATGCAAAAGTGCGCGAATTTTAAACGTATGTATATTTATAATATGTTACTTAAATTTTAATGATAAATGAATATAGGTATGTATTAAATCTTCGCTTTACTAAAGAGATGAGTCTATAATATACTAAAAATAGATACAGAAAAGATTAGCAAGACCCCTACGCAAGGTAGGGTGTTGCCTCTCTCTCCACAATTACCCTCTTTGCCAACGCCTGTTTTACGACAGTTTTTTTGTACCAAAGTAAGTCTTGTTTTCGTAATAGATGTTGCTTTTGCAATAGAAAAGTGTTATATCAAAGTCGGGGGGGGCTCCGCCCCCCGAACTCCCCTGTCCGGGGGCTTTGCCCCCTGGACCCCCTTTCGGGGGACTCCGCCCCCCACCCCGCCGGGGGGCTTCGCCCCCTCGACCCCCCATTGGGAGTTTCGCTTACACGTACTACATGTTAAGTTGTAAAGCGAGGTCTAGGCGATGGGGGGTCCAGGGGGGCGAAGCCCCCCGGCGGGGGTCCAGGGGGCGAAGCCCCCGGCCAGGGGGGTTTGGGGGGCGGAGCGCCCCCGACTTTGATATAACACTTTTCTATTGCAAAAGCAACATCTATTACGAAAACAAGACTTACTTTGGTACAGAAAACTGTCGTAAAACAGGCGTTGGCAAAGAGGGTAATTGTGGAGAGAGGGGCAACACCCTACCTTGCGTAGGGGTCTTGCTAATCTTTTCTGTATCTATTTTTAGTATATTATAGACTCATCATTTTAGTAAGGCGAAAATTTAATACATACTTACATTCATTTATCATTAAAATTCAAGTAATATATTATAAATATACATACGTTTAAAATTCGCGCATGCGCGTGCGGACACTGAGCATGCGTATGTGGCCACAGACCATGCGCATATGCCCCCGGGGGGCATGTTTATGTCGCTACCAGTCGCTATATCTCGTCGGTATGACAGGTTTCATAACCTGATAGTCGTCAATTTTAACTGTTAATATCTCGCTTCGCGGGGCAGAGCGACACTTTTATCTGCCAGATTCGGTCGTTTTGAGCAAAAACGCGTCGATTAAGCCTAAGTTCATCAAAATCAGAGGTGAGGGGTGTATTTTAAATAATTACCCCAAACTTTTGTAAAGGTTAAAGAATAAAAATAAAATAAGTAATAACTGCAAATAAAACATTTTATGTAAAATGCATTATCCGAAGGAGATCAATATATTATCTAACTATCCTAAACATAACAAGTACAAAAATTGCACTCAATATTACGCGCTGATAATCAAGCAACATATATTTAGTGCTAATTGCAAGATGTTATTATTCATATATGGTCGGTATTATATCTAAAAGAATATTTTTCCATATTTTTTACATATATATTTATTGTAATATGTGCAATCATGAAAAAAATATTTTATTTTCAACATTTCTATTGATAACGTGTGAAAAATGGGTAAGTTTTATAATTCTATACTTAATATGCACTCTTAAGAACTTTTCAAGTATATAAGTTTTAATTAATTTACTCTCAATAATTAAAAAAAATTACAATAAACCTAGAATAGCGCTGGAAATCATTTGTAGCTCCATCCATTAATACTAGAAAAGGAACTTATATATGCGTATAACTTTCTAGAAAATAATTCATGTCTCGCGAGTAATGCTCCCGTGAGCATAGGGATGTCACATTTTCACTTGGATCATAGCCAATCGCGCGTATTCCTTCACGTGAGATGAAAGTGCGAAAAGTGAGAATGTTCGACAGAGATACACAATCGACCCCCAGGTTTGGCTATCTGGGTATCTTTATTGTGATAAAAGAGTGAAAGACTATATAAGGATGCAACAATGAAAGAGAATGCGTGGACAGAAATTGCCACTGCTCTAGGTACTACAAGTAATAAGTAAATTTTAATTTGACCATTATTAACCGACTTGGGGTGGTCTCAGAGACAGCTATTCTGCTCTTCGTTCCGTCTCATTAACGACATAGGTAGTACATATGTACAACCGGGTTCTACTACCTATCGTTTTACATGTATCATATAATCATAGTTGTTTATATTTGATGTATATATGTATATACATATATACACAAATACATACATACATATATGTAAAATATATATTTCATAATATATATTTCACTTACTTTGTTCAACGAAAGCCTTAAATTACACTAATATTTAATTCTCAGTAAGAATCCAAAATACAGGAGAATTAAGTTATGTTCGCTTGAATCATAGCCTAAACACTTGCAGCCGCCAAAATTCGAAAGTTCTGATTGGTTGGTTCTTGTCGCTAGCGCATCATTGGGTGCTTTCCAATTGTTTAACACATCCTAACACAAACATACACAGGAAGGCACAAAGTGTAGCAATGTGCACGACTCAATTGGAACAAAGTGTGTACTAATGTGTACGCTGTGTACGGTTTTGGGTAGGGTTATTCATTATTGTGATACAAGATAATTCGAATTACTTATTACTTTAATGATACTCTTGATATTTTCGTTGATTTATAGTTTTTTCGCCTTTTTGAATATAAAAAAGAAAAAGAAATGCGCGGCCACTCATTTATAGCCGCCGTGGCTAGTAACTATTTCATTGTCACTAGGGAACACAAGTTTACACAGGGTGCTTTCCAATTGCAATATCCCTAGACACTTTCGTGCACACGGCGACACAAGTTGTGTTCCAATTGCCGTAATCGTCGACACAACGCTACACATCCGTACTCGCCCGAGAGCTACTAGTCTCGGCTGTGTAAGCTTGTGTTCTCTAGTGACAATGAAATAGTTACTAGCCACGGCGGCTATAAATGAGTGGCCGCGCATTTCTTTTTCTTTTTTTTATTGAAAAAAGCGAAAAAACTACAAATCAACGAAAATATCAAGAGTATCATTGAAGTAATAAATAATTTGAATTATCTTGTATCACAATAATGAATAACCCTACCCAAAACCGTGCACAGCGTACACATCAGTACACATTTTGTTCCAATTGAGTCGTGCACATTGCTACACTTTGTGCCTTCCTGTGCATGTTTGTGTTAGGATGTGTTAAACAATTGGAAAGCACCCACAGCCGACTAGTAGCTCTCGGGCGAGTACGGATGTGTAGCGTTGTGTCGACAATTACGGTAATTGGATCACAACTTGTGTCGCCGTGTGCACGAAAGTGTCTAAGGATATTGCAATTGGAAAGCACCCATTGTACACCGGAGGCGATAATTCCTTATTTCTTATTTCTGTTCTTTGTTCCTATTGCCTGTTGCCTGGCATTGTGCAAGGGCCTTTAATCTCGGCGTGCCGAGCGAGAGAGAAAATGTCATTCCCTCCTTCTTGCAGTGTTGTTCCTCGGGCCGCTTTTTCTCGCGCATGCGCGACGTGGCGTGACGTAGCACCGGCGAGTGCAGGAACGTACATACAATGGTTGCATGGCATGACGGCGTAGCAGTATTAAATATATAACCATACTTATATGTAATTGTTTTTATTTTTCTCAGATTTTTTTACAAAGGATTTACTGTGTTTTACTATAAAATATTAATATATACATATATATTTATGATATGTACGATTTTTGATCAAATGTAAGGCCCGGTTTCACCAACGTGATTTAATCTAATCGGTCGATTAAACTCACTCTTCGTCTCTTTCTAATTGTCCAGTTAGAAAGAGACAAAGAGTGAGTTTAATCGACCGATTAGATTAAATCACGTTGGTGAAACCGGGCCTTAGTTTTGTTAACTTTATAAAGATTAACTAGTAACATATTTGTGATATTAACATTAATCTGATTGTGATATCAATGTAGTCATTTAATTTGTCATATTATTTATAATCATATAATGAAATATAATTGTTTTTTTTTATGAATAAATGTACTTTTTTTTTGTATGAATACTGGTAAGGTTTTTGGCAGTTTTCCTTACCCTTGCAACAAATGTTGGTATTCTTTTTATAGTATGCCAAATAAATATATTTTATTTTATTATATACATGGTGTAATAAATTATTTTAGCACTCTTTGCTTTACTTTAATTTTCCTATTATAGCTGAATTTGTGTGTATGTGTGTGTGTACGTACGCGTATGATACACATACATATATATACATATAATGTATTTCCTGAACAATTAGAAGATACACATTATCGTATTTAATATCCATGTACGTCCATATACGTCAATACATACGCAAACACACACCCATACTTCTGGTTTGTAATTTAATATAAACAAAGAAATTATTTATATTTTTTTAGTAATCTCTCTGCGGAAAATACAATATTTTAGATAATTTTTGCAATTTTACATACATGTACATGTATATATGTATCTTACTACTGCTTTTTTATTGATTTTCTAAGTAATTTTTGATCATTTTTAAAAATATCTAAGCTGGGGCCTAGCACGGGACCTCTATTTTCATGAATTTCTACTGCACTGAAGCATCAGCTGCCAGCGCCTCAGCGCGCATGCGCGAGAAAAAGCGGCCCGAGGAACAACACTGCCTTCTTGCTCTACAGAATGCAGTACCCTAAGAGCACACTCGACGGGAAGTCGGCGGAATGTCGACTTTTGTAAGTCGACTTTCAGTCGACTCATAAAAGTCGACGTAAAGTCGACTTCTAAATAGTTGACTCATAAAAGTCGACGAAAAGTCGACTTCTAAATAGTCGACTTTTAAAAGTCGACGAAGAGTCGACTTCTAGCAGTCACTTTTATTTGGTATAACCTCGCAGTGGCACGTGTCAGTCGATCCGTATCTGATCAATATCTGATCGTGTGCTTGCATGGCTTAGTGCCTTCAGACGGTCAACATCGACACTTTTTCGTTGGATATTTGGGTAGCGGCGGGTTATAATCCGACCCTCGCCACACATAACGAGAACTACTGTAATTTTATTTTTGAGTATTAATTTTTTCGGAAACGTGACAATAGTATAATTTTATGCCTTGCCTGCTATATATTATTGTGCTGTATAACCTTTAAGGTGAGGGGCATTACCGAATTGAATCCGACTGTTTGATTCTCTCAGTATGTTCTAAATAAATTTATTTTACAATTGCAGTTGTTGCCTTGTAATGATGTCGAGTGAGACAACTGGGACGTATTATGTTGTGGTCACTGAGGAGTAGGCTGCTGCAGTGCCATTAACGTGGGTATATCATGGACATAATGATGGTGTGCTGGCCCAAGGGAGAGAAAATAACATTGGCTGTGTCTAAAAAGCGAGAGCCTGAACGCACTTGGAATAAAACAACGTACCAGTATTTGATAGGACCTTTTGGTATATGTATTTTTCCTACGGTAATTATGTTCCGCCTAGTATTTCGTTATTGCAATCATTACATGATTTTCCTACTCATTCCCTTGATTTCATCTCATAGACATAAAAGAATGCAAATGACCCTGGTTAAAACAAATACAGTTTTTCTAACAGGCCTTTTTAGAGAACTCTTTAAAGCTATTTTTGTTCGTACAACTTTCCCAACTTATAGACAGACCTGTTAGAAACTATATTCATATGTGCCAGGAAAACAAGTGTGCTTCTTTTAAGTTGTAAAATACTCATGTTTTTATTATTTACAGCTGCATGTCGGCAAGAAAATGCTTTACAGTTCAAAATACTATCGCGCCAACTTCATGGAATTGCTTTACTGCTGCAAAATGATAAAACATCAGTCAACGCAAAAGGCTCAACAGGCAAAAAGATCCCACATGTAACAGAATTGCCAGTGCAGACATTGGAATAATTCCTAGAGTTTGAGAACAAATTAAAAGAAGACATTGAACTACGACATGACTTTGTAAGTATATTTTATATGTAATTTTTTTGGAGTTTTACCGGGTGGTGGAAATAAACGCCTGTAACCTCCCTTAAGGTTATATTACGTCCTCAGAACGTTTTTAGGTGCAAATTTGGAATAAAAGAACAGTCACAATAAAAAAAGAATTCTTTTCCTTGGAATTTGCTTGCTTATTGTATCATTCTTTCATTTATTAATGCACAGCTTCTACAACTACTTTATTTATACTCTCACTTGCATGGCTTTTTGCATTGCTGGAATTTTAGGAAGACATGGTACTTCGATTTGGTGGAGAAACAGCCATCAAACACTTAAAAAATGTGCTAAAATATACTTTCTCAAGTGATATGAAAAAAACATTGTGCTGGTCAGGTCAGAAGGATCGCGTAGGAGTTAAAACTAGTCTCACAGCAAAAGTTATAATTGATATCATTATTTAATATGCAGTTCATTCTTCATACATGTTCCCTGAATTAACCTATCCCTATATTTTCGACCCACAATAGGGTCTGAAAAGGAGAAGCTTAAAAAATTTGGTATTATTTTAGAGAACGTGTCAATGAAGTTCCCAAACTCCAATGTTAGAGAACTTGAAGTGTCATTTTAAGAATGGTTGCGTCGAGATGGGGGATCATATTCGCAGTATTCAGAGATCTGCAAGTAGGTTATAATTAAGTTGCATACTCAATTTGAGACACGATAGAATAGGTTTCAGTATTGTATAAATTTTTTATAATCGAATATGTTTAGTTCATTTTTACGTTTTGACATTTATTCATGTAGGATGGATGTAAGTTCTGTATATGTTTTTACATATATGATATTATGATATTAATGTTATTAGACATTTTCTTTACAAAAAAGTCAATATATTTATGCATATATTATCTTTGTTATATCTCCATTAAGAAAGAATAAATTATTTGTGAAAAAATTTGTTTCTACACATGTCTACTGCATATACATCTCTACAAATTAATAATAACAATTCAAGAATAGTAATACAACATATCTTAATTTGTCGATTTTTTATGATATGAATCTTGATTTGTAATTTATTTTTGTAGATATTTTTTATATGAATACATGAAATAATTTATTTTATTCGATTGCAATAATTTTCCTCACCACCCATGGGGTACTATTGTTGATGCGTTTTTTTTAGTGGTCTCCCCAGTTGGCCTAGTCTACTGAACAAATAATTAAAGTAATAATTATTAGGTTGGTGCAAAAATAATGTCGGTTTTCAACTTTTAACTTTAAATGCATATATCTCAGCTCAGAATAAACTGAATTAATCGAAATAAGTACCATTAAAATTTATACATTTTTGCCAACAAAAAACAAGTTTAGTTATTCCAGTAATATAAAATTCTACAGTTTTGAAATCGACGAATTCTTTGAAGGCGTTCTCAGCTGCTGCTTGTTGAAAATTTTCTCCTGCAAGAAGTTGTCGAGATGTTTGAACAAATGCTTGATAAAGCAACGAAATACGTCGATCTTTTTGACGTTTGGATAATTTACGAAAACTCTTTCTCATCTTTTATAGGACGAGTTGAATATATTGTATATGTGCATTATACCCGCCTAACCTTAAAAATATATTAAGATTATGTGGAGATAATTGATGTTCAACTCATCCTATAAAAGATGAGAAAGAGTTCTCGTGAATTATATAAAATTCCCGCTTTTGAACTGCGTAGAAAGTTGACTGTAACCTGACCTTAAAAGTTGACGAAAAGTCGGCTTTTCGTTATGACGCGGTCGGCTTTTTGTTGTGACGCAAAGTCGGCTTTTAATGGTTTGGATTTTGAGACATTCGCCGACTTTAAGTGAGACTTAAAGTCGACTTTTGTCCTTAAAAAAGTCGACTTTGCTGCCAAGTCACTTTCGGTGAGAGTCGACTTCAAGTCGACTTAAAGTCAACTGTGTGCTCTTAGGGTAGAGGCTGTTAAGCCCCTTGCACAATGCTAGGCAACAGGCAATAGGAACAGGGAACAAAAATCAGAAACCTTGTATTTATGCAGAATAGACGATGACACAGGCAATAGACACAGAATATCCGTCACGTTGGAAATTCTGTGCCTATTGCCTGTTGCCAACCAATCATATCGTTCGAATTTTTTAGGTTTGTATTGACGAATTTGAGGTCATTTCCTGTTCCTATTGCCTGTTGCCTAGCATTGTGCAAGGGCCTTTAAGGCCCTTGCACAATGGGTAACAGACAATAGAAACAGGGAACAGAAATAAGGAATGAGGAATTATCGCCTCCGGTGCACAATGATGCGATAGCGACAAGAACCAACCAATCAGAACTTTCGAATTTTGTCGGCTGCTAGTGTTTAGGCTATGGGTGCGTTCGGGGAGCGCTATTAGCGCTAAGGGTGACAGTACATGAAGCGCGGAAGCGCGGAAACGCGGAACAGAATAGTAACTAGATTCCGCGTTTCCGCGAATTGAGTCCCGCACGTTTGAACGGAAAAACGGAATCCGCTATTATCGCGTGTATGTACGTCGAGACGTCGACTCGGTCGACTGATGTAATAAATAAAAGATATTTGTGTAACAGAAAACAAGTTTATGATGATAGTTATCTCATAGTTATCTCTGCATATCTTGTCGGTTCATCCCCCTTGCTTGCATAAGATACTTCATAATAATCATCAACATGATGTTTGGATACATAAATATTATACTGGCACTTTTATATAATAATAAGTAATCGAAGTATGTAAAAGCTTTCTTTTTCAATCAGCTCCGAAATTTGATGGAGTATACTGTATCCGCGTTGACAACGGATTTTTGACGCGTTCGTTCCGCGAGTTTGTTTCTCCTTGTATTACATGGAGCACAATTTGCGCGGAAAAGCGGAACAGTATAGTGACAAATAGACATTTGTATTCATTTCTTAAAATTGTGTTCACTTAATTCATTGCAACTTTTATTAATATGCTTATCTTTTCAACTTATCTATTGAACACAAGCATTTTAATCAATAAATACCGTCAAAAATTAATATTTTATAATTCTCCGTTCCGCTTTTCCGCTTTTCCGAGTCGACGTCTCGATGCACGCGATAATAGCGGATTCCGCTTTTCCGTTCAAACGTGCGGGACTCACTTCGCGGAAACGCGGAATCTATAAGTTACTATTCTGTTCCGCGTTTCCGCGTTTCCGCGCTTCCGCGCTTCATGTACTGTCACCCTAACCTGACCCTAAGGGTGACAGTACATGAAGCGCGGAAGCGCGGAAACGCGGAAACGCGGAAGACAACATTTACTAGATTTCCGCGTTCCGTTCCGTCTGTTTTGAATGCCTTGTATTACATGGAGCATATTTTGAGCGGAAAAGCGGAACGAAGAATTATAAAATATTAATTTTTGACGGTATTTATTGATTTAAATGCTTGTGTTCAATAGATAAGTTGAAAAGATAAGCATATTAATAAAAATTGCAATGAATTAAGTGAACACAATTTTAAGAAATGAATACAAATGTCTATTTGTCACTATACTGTTCCGCTTTTCCGCGCAAATTGTGCTCCATGTAATACAAGGAGAAACAAACTCGCGGAACGAACGCGTCAAAAATCCGTTGTCAACGCGGATACAGTATACTCCATCAAATTTCGGAGCTGATTGAAAAAGAAAGCTTTTACATACTTCGATTACTTATTATTATATAAAAGTGCCAGTATAATATTATGTATCCAAACATCATGTTGATGATTATTATGAAGTATCTTATGCAAGCAAGGGATGAACCGACAAGATATGCAGAGATAACTATATGAGATAACTGTCATCATAAACTTGTTTTCTGTTACACAAATATCTTTTATTTATTACATCAGTCGACCGAGTCGACGTCTCGACGTACATACACGCGATAATAGCGGATTCCGCTTTTCCGTTCAAACGTGCGGGACTCAATTCGCGGAAACGCGGAATCTAGTTACTATTCTGTTCCGCGTTTCCGCGTTTCCGCGCTTCATGTACTGTCACCCTTACAGCGTCATTCTATCTTTATCGCTCACTAGATGTAAAACAAGGGTAGAACAAGCAAGTAGCGCAAATAGCGCGCTCCCCGAACGCAGCCTATGATCCAAGCGAACATAACCCAATTCTCCTGGGGGTCGATTGTGTATCTCTGTCGAACATTCTCACTTTTCGCACTTTCATCTCACGTGAAGGAATACGCGCGATTGGCTATGATCCAAGTGAAAATGTGACATCCTTATGCTCACGGGAGCATTACTCGCGAGACATAAATTATTTTCTAGAAAGTTATATGCATATAAGTTCCTTTTCTTGTATTAATGGATGGAGCTACAAATGATTTCCAACGCTATTCTAGGTTTATTGTAATTTTTTCTAATTATTGAGAGTAAATTAATTAAAACTTATATATTTGAAAAATTCTTAAGAGTGCATATTAAGTATAGAATTATAAAACTTACCCGTTTTTCTCACGTTATCAATAGAAATTTTCAAAATAGAATATTTTTTTCATGATTGCACATATTACAATAAATATATATGTAAAAAATATGGAAAAATATTCTTTCAGATATAATACCGACCATATATGAATAATGACATCTTGCAATTAGCACTAAATATATGTTGCTTGATTATCAGCGCGTAATATTGAGTGCAATTTTTGTACTTGTTATGTTTCGGATAGTTAGATAATATAGATGGAGTTCGGAGCCATAGGCGAAGGTGGACGTGTTGCCTGTCCGGCTTTTATTTTGTTGTCTTAAATCTGTCTGCCGTCGAGCTTTTGACTCGCAAAGTGCTGTAGTGGAATTGTGACCGGGCTAGGGAGCTTGGGAGAGAGAAGTTTTATGTCTCGGGCACTGTGGCTGTGCAAAATTAACTGCTTTTTGCGAGATCTAACCTCGCCTCTCCCCAGTCAATTTGTTTTGGGGTTAGTGTCGGTAAGGCGGTGTGTGAGCGCGATTAAACCAAGGCGCAAATTGCTAGCGAGTCACATATTTGCCCGACTGTGGCAGCACTTTCCGGATCGGGCTGTCAATGTCTCGGGAGCTGAGGCGAGAGGGATTCCTGAGCGAGAACGATACACAAGAGGACGTCGGAGCGGGGACATTTAAATCGCCTGTCAATTCGGGAACTCCAAATCCACATAAGAAGCGTAGGGGCAGGCCTCCTGGCGCGCTATCACTGATCAGAACAAATAGCTGTAACTCGTTAACGGATTACTTTAGGCCGATAGGGAAAGAAGATCCCGATTCGAATCAGTCTCCTCTCACGTGTCCCGCTGTTGTCGAGGCCCAGCTGTCATTGACGCCGGATCGTCAAGAGTGTTTCGACCCGGATTCGTGTTCGCCGCCGCTCAAGAGGCAAAAATCTTTAGGTTCTGCAACTAACGCGAAGATTGCAATGGAGGCAAAACTCGAGCAGATACACACCGACTTTCTTGCCAAATTTAATCAACTGCAGGTGAGCCTGCAGCAGGATAGAGCTGAGATGACTAAAAATTTGAACGAGCTGAGAACAGAAGTCAGTTCAAGATTTTTTGCTCTGCAGAGCGAAATAGATTCAATAAAGAAAGTGGCAAAGGAGAGAGAGGAGGTTTTGACCCAGAGACTGAATGAGGTGGCTGCGAGAAATGTGGCTCTGGAGGAGAGGATGGACTCACAAGTCAAATTGAATCGCCGTAACAATATTGTCATTAAGGGATTAGATTACACCTCATCCAACTGCTTGAAGACGGTGGACTCCTTTTTGACCTCCAAGTTCGGCCTTTCCTCCGCGGTTCGGGATGTTGTTCCGCGTGGCCCTAGCGGGGGCTGGATTCAGGCAATGCTTATTAACTCCGAGGTTAAACATGATATTATGTCTCGTAAAGCAACAGTGCTGCGTGGGTCAGCATTCTCGATAGATCATGATTATACATCAAAGGAACGGGATATCATGAAGATGGGTCGCGCTCTCGTTCGCAAAGAGCATGCGGAGGGACGCAAAGCCAAGGTTGGCTACTTGAAGGTGTTTATTGGAGAGAGCTGGAGGTTCTGGTCGGAATCGGTCAAAGACTTTGGTCCCCAACCAACTGCATGGGAAAAAAAGGGCATCCCTAGAAAATTGCTGAAGGCGCAGTCGAAGAACGATGAGCTACCAAAAAACTTGAAAGCGCCGAGTCGGGATCCGGCCGGAATATGCTCGCGGATGGAAACTTAGCGTTGGTGCCGACTCTGCAGCATGTTGAAGATCGTGCCGGCGTGTCTAATGTCTCTAGTCAGAATTCAGCGAGCTTTAAAATTGCTTTTTGGAACATTCAAGGCTTATCTAATTTAAGTAATAATAGTAGTATTGACACTTTTGATATTTGTTGTTTATATGAAACTTGGAGCGTGCGAGAGGATTCTTCGTTGTTACCTCATAACTTGAGGCACCGCACTGATTATTGGTCTCCTGCGATAAGAGACAAGTCGAGAGGCAGAGCTAGTGGAGGGCTGGTCTCTCTATTCAGACCCTATCTTAACTCGAGTTTAGTGGAATGTTCCCCGTGGTGGATTTTTAACCGACTTACACTCGGCACACTTAGCTTAATTATCGGATCGTTCTACTTTAGCCCTTCCCTGGATCTGCCGATCCTATTAGAACTATTACAACAATCACTGAGCGACTTACTCTCGCGATTTGAAAATGACTTATTTATATTGGGCGGCGACTTTAACTGCAGGGTAGGAAGTCTGGACTCATTCTCTGGGGAGTTTTTGGAGGGTACCCCCTTAAGTACAAATAGATCCTCGCTTGATGTAGTTTTAAGTGCAAAAGGCGCTAGTCTTAACGAATTTATGCAAGAAAATAGCTTTATTCTTCTTAATGGTAGAACGTATAGCGACTGCCCAGCAAAATATACTTATTTAGGAACAAGTGGCTGTAGTACAATAGATTTGATTTGGGTATCAATTAACAGAATAGAGCTTATTCATAATTTAGAAGTAAGCTCGGATTTACTGGGGTCCGACCACCTTGCGGTTGTCTTGTATCTGTCCTCGGGAGCACATCTATGTGGGGGCCCGAAGCCAGTGCCAAAAAAAGCTTTAAAGGAAAATAGAAGGTTAAAATGGGCAAACGATAATGATAAACCGGTTAAATTCCAGGATTCTTTGAGAAATTCTCAAAGACTCTCCTGTGATTTTTCAGTACTGCACACGGAAGCTTTGTATCAGAATTTTTGTTCCGCTATAACGGAGGGGGCATTGGAGGCTGGTATGTCTCAACTAAGGGGCAATTATCGGCTGAGGGCTCCGGACAGGATTTGGTTCGACGAGGATTGTAAAACTGCAAAAAAACATTTGAAGCACTCTTTAAGGACTCTCAGAAAATCCCCCTTGATCGCGGAAAATAGCGCAGAGTATATTAGGTCAAAGAAAAATTATAAATCATTGCTGAAGTCGAAGAAAGAATCTTACTCATTGGCCATAGCTGATAAGTTTGCTAATGTCCGTAATCCGTCTCTCTTCTGGGCAGCCGTGAGAAGTTGTAAACCCGGGCGCTTCAGCGAGGAATTTATCACAGTTGAGGGCTGGAGTGAATTTCTGGGATCAGTTTATCCGGCGCGTGTTAACATAGATTTAACTTTTTTCGGAGCGCTTGATCCCTTCTTAGATAGCGACATAACTTCGGCTGAGCTTCTACGTAGTATCTCGGGTCTTAAGCGAGGTAAGGCCCCAGGGCTTGATGGTCTTACAAGTGAATTTTATAAGGCTCTCACTAACGAATGGTTTGAGTATCTTAGAGATTTATTTAACAAAATACTGAACTCCGAGGTGCTCCCGGAATCTTGGTCGAAAGTCGCATTAATCATGTTGCATAAAAAAGGTAACAGATCGGATCCTATGAATTATCGGGGTATCGCTTTGATGAACGTTATGACGAAATTATTTACACAGATCATCTGCGACAGGCTCACTCTATGGGTCAATCAGGCAAACATTTTACCGGAGGAACAAGCTGGATTTCGTAAAGCTAGAGGTGTAATGGACAATATTTTTGTCCTACTTATTACAATTCAAATGCATTTGCGAAGAAGGGGAAATAAGGTTTATGCACTGTTTGTAGACTTTAAACGCGCATTTGATTCGATTCCGCAAAACTTGTTATGGCATAAATTATATAAGTTGGGTATCAGTCCTAAACTCATTAGAGTTATCAAAGCCTTATACGACGCAGCAAAAATTCAAGTGAGAACGCAATCTGGTTATTCGTCAGAAGCGGAGGTCAGCGGGGGGGTGCTCCAGGGGGAAATCCTGAGCCCACTGCTATTTATCATTTTTATAGCTGATATTATTAGGTATTTTCGTACCAGGGGTTCTAGGGGCATTGACATTAACGAAATCAATGATTTACTTATGACTTTATATGCGGACGACCTAGCCATCCTGGCGTATTCTCCTGTTGACCTCAGGCAAAAACTGAGAATCTTGTTAGATTATTGTAATAAGAACGGGCTTTCCGTCAACACTAGCAAGACTAAAATTATAGTATTTAGAAGGGGCGGACGTTTGGACAAACATTCACGTAATTTCGTTTATAACGGAGAACCTATTGAGGTTGTTAGCAGTCACCCATATTTGGGGACCACGCTTTCCTCCTCCGGTCTGGGCTTACAAGCGGCGAATATTGCCGTTACTAAAACCAAGGCAGCTTCTTCCTCTGTTCTCTCAATTCTGTCCACTGCCAAAGTGGACGCATGGGAGGGCTTTAAAAAAATATTTAATAGCGTCGTGGCTTCTACTCTGATTTATACCGCTCCCATATGGGGCCTCCAATATTGTGATATTTTGGAGAGAGCGCAATTAGATTTTTTTAAACGTTTATTTAAATTGCCTACAAATACCCCAGCCTATATCATAAGATTAGAGCTTGGTTTACCGCACATTAAGGTCAAGATTGTACAGCAGGCATTTGGCTGGATTAAAAAGATTCTGGATATGGGGGAACACAGGCTGCCAAAAATAGTGTTTCTCCGTATGCTGAGATTAACTGAGTTAGGGTTACTGGGGGGCGAATTCAGCTGGGTAATGCAAATTAAGAACATAATAGAACAGACAAATAGTGAGGATCTCTGGGTAAATCTCTCTGCCAATCATTGGCAACATCGGTCACAGGAGATATTGGCGGTGCTAACCCGAAAACTAAAAGAACAGGATTTGAATAGAGATAGACAGTCTTTCTCGGGACGGCTTTGCCTGCCTAGAGCTCTTGCCGATGATTTCGCCTCCTTTTACCCCGTAAGATGTTCTATAGCATTCATTAGAACCAAAATGCAAATTCGCTTAGCGAGCATGCATTCGCGTAGATTTTACATCGGTAATATGGCATACAAATATGACCCTACCCAGCTATGCACGTTGTGCAATCTCGAGGAGGCAGAAACTATAAGACATATTTTGATTCGCTGCCCCAATTATTCCCCTTTTCGTTTTCGTTTGGCCTCTTTCATAAGCTCGAACAATTTGACGATTGAAAATTTGATGCAAATATTGTGCTCTCCTGAGATTGAGGCAATGAGGGCGCTGCATTATTATGTTGCGAACTGTTTTAAGCTAAGAGCGTTTATAACTTGTGAATAATTAAGTTTGTACTGCGCCTTATTCTAACTTTATTTCTGATAAGCGTTTTTTTTTCCGGTTTCTATCATATAGTGTTCTTTTAGTTTAAGATGTTATGGAAGACTCCTTTCCATTGTGAGTCTCTGTACTCTCATATGTATGGAAATAAATATATCTATCTATCTATCTAGTTAGATAATATATTGATCTCCTTTGGATAATGCATTTTACATAAAATGTTTTATTTGCAGTTATTACTCATTTTATTTTTAACCTTTACAAAAGTTTGGTTTCTTGTGCAAATATGGTGAAATAACCATATAAATAATATATTTATTTATATGGTTATTTCACCATAAAAAGTTCAGAATAAATAATATATTTATTTAAAAATCATAGTATTTTTTCCATACATTACTTACAATTTTAAAGTATCATACGTATATATTAATTAAACAATCTTAAACAATCTTAAAGTATTTTGTACTTGTAATTACACACACACACACATATAGTGTGTCCATTGTTTAAAACGTACTTGTAGTAAATTAATTGAAAAAAAACAGCAACTTGTTTGTGTACATTGTACAATCGTATAATATAAATTTATACACACACACACACACGATTATATTATATTGTATGTATGTATGTATGTATGTATATATATCCATTGTTAAACGTTTATTGCACGCAAATTAATTAAAGAAAACAGCAATCGCGTGGTACTGTTGATTTTATGGTTAATAGAGCATGTGAGAGACAAATACATTTGGTATAGACTTAAAAGAAAGTTATATTTATTATGAACCATACGTGTGTGTCACGATTCGACGCCATACTACTAAAAGCGAAGAAGAACATAGAATACTAATAATGAGAAGTGACTCTATCGCGTCTAGGGAAAAATAATGAAGTAACACTTGAGCTGTTTTACAGCGCTTCTACAGCTACTCTAATGGCAGCGCTGAACAAAGCTATTGAACAGACTTGCTTATATTTAACACTCCCACTCTTTGTTCAGTCACATTAATTATTGATACTGAATCTTGGTTTAAGCAAAACTTATCGTGTGACAAAGCCTTTGTTAAGAAATCGGCCAGTTGTTTCTCGGAGGGTACATACTCAATAACTATGTTCTGATTTTCAACACATTCTCGAATGTAATGATATTTGACATCTATATGCTTAGTCAACTTATGGTGTTCAGAGTTTTTCACCAATCGATTGGCACTTTGATTGTCTACAAGGAGATTTATAGGTTCATTAGAAATCACTTGAAGTTCTGTCAGCATCATTCGAAGCCACATTATTTCTTGAGCTGCTGTCGATGCTGTGATATACTCCGCTTCTGTTGTTGATCTGCTTACACATCCCTGACAATGAGATGACCAAGTAACTGGTGCTCTAGCCAGCATACTGAGATATCCCGTTGTAGATTTGCGAGTTGCTGTGTCTCCAGCAAAATCAGCATCCGAGTATACTATGAGTTTGTCGTAGTCACCCTGATAGCAGATACCATAGCTTTTTGTTCCAGCGAGATAAAGCATAATCCTTTTTACAGATGTCCAGTGTATCTCAGAGGGATTGTTTAAGAATCTGCTTACTTGACCAACGGCGAACGCAATATCTGGCCGTGTCACCACTGCCAGATACATGAGACTTCCAACTGCCTCTCGGTATGGTGCGTTGAGAGTTTTCTGGGCTCCTCCATCTTCATTTGAACACTGGGGACTCTGCAGGTCTAGACTTGGAGCTGCTGGTATCATTTGAGGTTTACAGTCTTGCATGTTGAATTTAGCTAGGACTCGTTCATTGTATCCCTGTTGACTCAGAGACATCAATTTATTCTGTTTGTCTCGGTTGATTTCAATTCCAACGAAATAGTTTGACTTATCTATTTTAATCTCAAACTGTGAGCTAAGTTCTTTAATTACGAGTGCTAATGTATCGGAACAAGTGCTCCTTAGCATACCATCGTCTACGCATAGTGCGAGCCAAATCTCTACTCCATTTATTATTGCTCGGAAAACACATTTATCAGATTCCAACGGTTGTAAGTTGAATAGACTGAGGAACTTACGAAATTTCTTATTCCAGCATCGTGGCGACTGTTTAAGTCCATACAATCTTTTCCTCAGCTTACAAACCATGTCCGGATCGTCGTTCTGAAAACCTTCAGGCTGCATCATGTATATATCTTCTGTTAGGTCACCATAGAGAAATGCGGTCTTTATGTCAAACTGCAGGATTTCCATATCATAGATTGTTGCAAGTGCGAGAAGAATTCGAATTGAATCATATTGAATTACAGGAGAGAATGTTTCCATGTAATCGATGCCCGCCTTTTGCGAGTATCCTTTAGCGCATAAACGGGCCTTATACCGTTCAACTCTTCCATCCGGTCTTCTTTTAATCTTGTAGACCCATTTGCAATCTATAGCTTGCCGACCTGGAGGTAAAGACGTTAATGTCCAAGTTTCATGCTTGTTCAACGAATCCATTTTTTCCTTTATGGCATTATTCCACTCCTTGGCATTTTCATCAGCTACTGCTTCTTGATAGGTTTGAGGTTCGTCATATATTGCTGCGCATGCAATGCCGATGGTTGCCTAACATGCATCGAACCTGTCTGGTGCTTTCAGAGTTTTCCTGTCACGAAGTGTGGGACCCTTATTCGCTGGTTGTGACATATTTGCTTTCTTTACTCCATCTTTTTTTTCTTCTTCCACATTTCTGTCTGGCGGATCATCTTCTTGTACATCTTCTTGTACATTTTCCTCTGATGAGTATATTGTGTACTCTGGATCGTTAACTAGAGCGCCTGAGGTATTTCCCTCGTTGAACGTCACATCTCTAGCCACTGTGACTTTTTTTGTATTTGGATTATACAGCCTATAATTTGTACTATATCCGTCATAGCCGATGAAGATAACCTTTTCTGCCTTGCTGTCGAACTTGGTACGAGCAAT
The DNA here is from genome assembly GCA_030770355.1 of Harpagoxenus sublaevis. NCBI lineage: Eukaryota > Metazoa > Arthropoda > Insecta > Hymenoptera > Formicidae > Harpagoxenus > Harpagoxenus sublaevis. The sequence goes on from JASTWR010000269.1 coordinate 123,403, forward strand.
TTTGGGTATGTGGACATGTGCTTCTGCTCCGAATTTCCGCATGTGCTTGAGGGTTACTTTCTTGCCAGTAAATTTTTCGAACGGAGTAACGTTGTCATGTACAGACGGCGTCATTAATGCCTGGACACCAAAATTGGATGCATTTCGGAAACTCACTCTTCGTCTCTTTCTAAGGGGGACAGTTAGAAAGAGACGAAGAGTGAGTTTCCGAAACACATTCAATTTTGGTGTCCAGGCATTAATGACGCCGTCTGTACCTTGCTTGGTCGCCTGTTGAGAATGTAGACACTCGTGCTTACTGCTTCAGCCCATAATGGCTCTGGGAGATTTGCATCAATGAGCATACTGCGTGCACACTCAACAACAGATCGATTCTCACGTTCTATCCGTCCGTTCTGGTCCGCACAATATGGCGCCGTTTTTTCTGCAATAATTCCCATCTTATTGAAATGATCGGTAAATTGTTCATTTACGAACTCGCGCCCATTATCGCTCCTGAGGGCTTTAATTTTATTACCTGTCTGTCTTTCAACCATCTGTTGAAATTGTAGGAATGTACTAAATTTATCGCTTTTATGTTTTATAAAGTACACAAACCGATATGACGTGCAATCGTCTTTGAATAACAAGAAATAGTTTGCGCCACCAAGCGAGGTAACTGGAATTTTTCCACAGACATCCGAGTGTATAAACTCTCTCGGTTTACTAGCACGAGTATTCAAATTGGCATAGAACGGTAATCGATGTATCTTACCGGATTGACATGAATCGCAAAAGAACTTGTCGATGTTACTTGACTTTACTCCTGGAATTAATCCCTGACTTGCCATTTCCTTGAAAATATTAATGCCTGGATGACCCAGCCTCTTGTGCCAAAGCCTCACTGATTCTTCAGTCGCTGCATTTGCCTGTTCGACTCCTTTTTCCTTGAACAGCATCTTGTAGCATTGATTGGCCATTTTAATGTCCGTAGCGATGACCTTTTGATTTCGCACCTCGATCTTGCTGTCATCGAAAGTGACCTTGAACTGCTTGCTCGTAGCGACTCCCACTGAAAATAGATTTTTTTTAAATTTTGGTACATATAAAGTAAATATTTTCCAGTGTACGTGGCTCCCACTGTCCGTTGACAAGTGCTAAAACTTCCACTGAGCCAATGCCTTCCGCTTGCACAAACGAATTGTCACCTATCTGTACCACACTTGACGAACTGTCTGTTGATTGAAACACTGTGAACCAGTCTTTATGAAAGGTCATATGTTTTGACGCCGCACTGTCCGCGAGTCATGCATTTTCACACCCGGAAACTGAAATGTTTTTGAGCTCGGCGCTCAAAGCTACGTTTTTCGAAACGTCCTCTTGATCGTCCTTCTTATGCTTAGCCTTCCATTTAAAACACTCACGCTTCATATGACCAGTCTTTTTACAATGAAAGCACGTGATACCCGTTTTGTCAGTCGATTTTCCTTGACCAACGCTCTTGTTGTCATTCTGCAAAGGATTTTTCTTTTTCTTCTGCACGTCCAATGCTGCGAATGCCGCCGCAACATCATCTTCCTGCGTCAGCCGCTTTTCTTCCTTGAGGAGACGAGAGGTTAGATTCTCGAACGTCTGTTTCCTTTCGTCGTACGAATCCCATGCGTTTATGAACGCGCCGTAACTGCTCGGTAAACTCTCAAGTGTCTTCGCGATCTTGTCAACGTCGGTAACACGCTCATCTACATCGGCCAGTGCCAAAGCCATCGACTCGATTTTACTAATATGCTGAGAGATGCTTTCGTTCGGATTCATTTTATAACTGAAAAATTGCTGCTTGAGCGTAACCTTATTTACCGAACTGCGTTGTTCATGAACACTCTTTAGGCGGTTCCACATTTGCGCCGCAGTCTCACACGCGACAACGACTTGCAACTGACTGTATTCGAGGCCCGTAGAGATGATTAACATTCATCTTGAGTTGTTTTCATCCCATGCCTTTCTTCTATCCACCTCGGTCGCTTCTGGTCGAGTCGTGCTGCCATCGACGACATCGAGAATTTTCTCTGCACGAAATATGATTTCCATTTGGAATTTCCACAATTGGAAATTATTTCCATCGCACTTTTGAATATGGAAATTCTTAAGCGCTTCCATCTTTGCGAGTGTCCTCTATGCTCTTTCTCACTAGTCGAAACTTGACTCTGCGAAAATTACCGAGCTCTTACAAAGACTAACGGCACGACGAATATGGCGTCTTCCACGCGTCGATCTTTTTCCGTACCGGACACGCCAACTTCTTAATGTCTAAATGTCTTTCTGTCTGCTCACTTACGCACTGAACCGCACTGCTGGGCCCATAACCTGTTGATTTTATGGTTAATAAAGCATGTGAGAGACAAATACATTTGGTATAGACTTAAAAAAAAGTTATATTTGTTATGAACCATACGTGTGTGTCACGATTCGACGACATACTACTAAAAACAAAAAAGAACATAGAATACTAATTATGAGAAGTGACTCTATCGCGTCTAAGAAAAAATAATAAAGTAACACTTGAGCTGTTTTACAGCGCCTCTACAGCTACTCTAATGGCAGCGCTGAACAAAGCTATTGAACAGACTTGCTTATATTTAACAGGTACAGATTACATAAAGGTTTAAAATTTTAAACCTGATTAACCGCCCCTGCATGTATCCAGTCTCCGCAGTTTTCACCGCGGTGTCTGTGAGGCCCTCCCGACCGCCCATCGCATGATAGTAGAATTCTTTCCCAGTCAGAATAGACTACGTTTACACGGCAGCTTATAAGCCGAAGTTATAACTGCCGTATACTATCCGATCCAAAACGTTTCTTCTTTTAATCATATTGATCATTTAAATAAGAGCTTCTTTTGATTTTAAACTACATTTTCTAGTATGTATATATCAAAAGAGATTAATTCAAATGTTTAGAGTATGAAAGAGGCTCATATTTAAGTGATTATATTGATAAAAAGAAGAACAGTTTTGGATCGGATAATATACGGCAGTTATAACTTCGGCTTATAAGCCGCCGTGTAAACGTAGTCATAGTCACGTCGATCCGACGTCAAATAGACGTCTAGAGCTAACATCTATCTACCATCTACGTCTAATCTAAATTAAGATCTATATAGACCTAAAAACGGTCCATATTTAGATGACTAATCGATCTAAGATTTCGACGTCTTACCGACGTCTTATTGACATGTTATCGATGTTGGTTACATGCGCTCAAATAGGATAATTTTAATTTCAGATTTGAAGAAATAATATTGTTTCACATTTGAAAAAGTTTATAATATTTAAAAAACATACATCTTACTTTGGAAAATATAGTTTTATATATTTATATCATCACAGCAATGTTGCCAGCGAAGATATGTCTCGTCGATGTCATGATTTTGCTTCGCCTGGACCTGCTTATATTCACCCTCAACTGAAATTTGCTTACGAGTTAATCTCACCATTATGCGCCATCTATCGGGGTCATTGCAAACTAGCACGGAAAGATGCGCTGCCGTGCATTTTTCTGAAAATATCACAGAAAATTCTTAACAAAAGAGAGTTGCATTATAGTGTTTTGAAAACGTCTGGACAATAGCTACAAGAATATGCAATAAACATATTTTTTATTTAACCTCTTATGAGGTTTTATTTAAAAAGTTCAAGATATTCTTGATCAAGAGCATCTTAAATTTTTTATATAGAAGCCCCTATTTTTTATAGCATATTCTTGTAGTCCTTGTCGAGACGTTTTAAAACACTATAATAAAGTTCTTTTTTGTTAAGAATTTTCTGTGATATTTCAAATTTTGTCATGACATTTATAATATAAAATATGAAATATCTTGTAAAGTATTCACTTTTCGATGACTTTACCTTAATGCTTTTATACATAGCATAATCAAAGAAATCGAATATTAATATTAATTTTTACATTTGCAATTTTTCAAAATTAAGTTTGCCCACAAAATGCATTAAATATTTTAAAATAAATTTGTCTTTTTCTTTTTACATTATTTGATTCTTTTCATTATTTTACGTATAAAAGTATTAAGATAATGTGATCAAAAAGTAAATACTTTACGAAATATTTCATATTTTATATTAAAAATTTAATGACAAAATTTTTCAAAATTAAGTTTGCCCACAAAATGCATTAAATATTTTAAAATAAATTTGTCTTTTTTTTTACATTATTTGATTCTTTTCATTATTTTACGTATAAAAGTATTAAGATAATGTGATCAAAAAGTAAATACTTTACGAAATATTTCATATTTTATATTAAAAATTTAAAGACAAAATTTAAAATATCTCAGGAAATTCTTAACAAAAGGGAATTGCATTATAGTGTTTTGAAAACGTCTCGACAAGAGCTACAAGAATATGCAATAAAACTATTTTTTATTTAAGCACTTATAGGGTTTTATTTAAAAAGTTTAAGGTGCTCTTGAACAAGAACACCTTAAATTTTTTATATAGCAGCCCCTGTTTTTCATAGCATATTCTTGTAGTTCTTATCAAGACGTTTTTAAAACACTATAATAAAGTTCTCTTTCGTTAAGAATTTTTTGAGATATTTCAAATTTTGTCATAATATTTTTTATATAAATTATGAAATATCTCGTAAAGTATTCACTTTTTGATAACTACCTTAATATTTTTATACATAGAATAATCAAAAAAGTTGAATAATATTATTAATTTTTACATTTGTAATTTTTCAAAATTAAGTTTGCCCACAAAATGCAATCAAATTTTTAAAAATAAATTTGTTTTTTTACATTATTCGATTTCTTTCATTATTCTACATATAAAAGTATCAAGGTAAAGTCATCAAAAAGTGAATACTTTACGAGATATTTCATATTTTATAATTAAAAATAATATGACAAAATTTGAAATATCTCAGATTTATTTCGTCATTTAGCGTTTCTTTAGACGGTTTAATAAACTACTTTTTATAACTGTAACGTTTTACCCCTAAAATATCCAGCCCCGGTCTCTCCTATACTTTGTTTATATCTTATATTTTATCATAAAAATATTCTTAGAATGTTGTAGAAAGTTGTAAAAAGTTGTAATTTTTACAATAATTTACAACTACAAATTACTAAAATTTTCATAAGAAATTTTCTTAGAACGTTGTAGAAAGTTGTAAATAGTTATGATTTTTACAAGAATGTACAACTTCTACAATTTACTACATTCTCATAAAAACTTCGTAGAATGTTGTAAATAGTTGTGATTTTTACAATAATCTACTTCTACTACGTTCTCATAAAAATGTTCGTAAAAAGTTGTTAAAATTAGTAAAAATTTTATATTACTTTTTACAACTTACTACAATTTACCATAAATTTCTAAAATTTTCACAAATTTGTAGAAATTTGTAATTTGTTGTATAAAATTGTAATTTTTCGTAGAAATACGTAAATTGTTGTAAAATTATTTCCACCAGAGTAACGTTTTTAAAAGGCACACATTCGACTAAACATCGAATAGACGTCTAGGCCGAAGCAAGCAGTCCACAAAGTAAAATCTCGAAATTTTATGAAAACTCTCTTCCGATGGTTTATATATCACAAATAGATTGCTAAAATACTCAGAGCAAGAGACGTTTAAATTGCCATATTTCTAGACATTCATTTAGGTTAGACGTAATCTAGATTTCTTCGACGTCGATTAGATGTCGAATCGACATCAGCGTTCTGGCTGGGTTGGACACTAATCCAGAATAAAATGAATTTTCCACGAAGCCTTTAACATCAAGTGTCCTTGAACGTGCCAAAACGTGCGGTAATGCACGATTTTCGAATCCGTCCGGTACTCTACGCCCGTTGATAGCTTGCTGGCCTACGCAAGCTGAAGAGAGAAATTGTGTCAAATAGTACCAGAACAATTAAGAACAGTAATGTATTCATATGCTTAGTTGAACGTACCGATCATTTGAGAGATGTTAATGAAACTACCCGTACTTCCACAGAGTGCGATAGTTAAAGAAGTATTAGTAGGATGTAGTTCCTTTAAGCACGCTTTACCAACGCACGTCACGAATCACTGAAAGCTCGTTCAATATTCTCGTTTCTAATGTTTGTTCTCCTGAACATCCAGGTTGACAAACAAGACGACCCTTTTCCATTAGTTGAATGTACTCGTTACATGCGGAGTAACTAAAAAAAAAAGTTATTTGTTTAAAGCAATCTGTCGAATTTAAACTTGGAATCATTCGTACTGAGTGTTTAACACTTCTTTCTTGGCTCGAAGAAGGCCTTGACCTGGTATAAGATCACCGATACCGAGAGAAATTCCTTTGTCAAAATTAAAATGATTTGTTATTCTGGTTAAACGCCACATAACTGCGATTGCAACATCTTAACCCCAATCACGCAGCAGAACGTAAAATATATTTTGCTTCGATCCGGAGCCCAATACAGATTTATCCATTGTTCTCGCTAGAAGCTCGGAGTTGCGAATAATGACATCTGTGAATTCAATTTGATCATTTAACAAACGTAAATGATAAAATTATAATGTACAGCTGCAACTTACAAGAGTCATTAACACACAATTCCTCTCCAGTGGTATACATCTTGCCTTTTGTCTTTAGATTTGTTTTGACAGGGCATTCCATATTTTGTCGCATAATCAAGCTGAATATTTGTTTGCCGGTCCACAACCTCGCCGGTTTTACGATTGCAGGCGGAGGAAGAGTTATGACTATGGAAGCGTCTGGGCCGGCTAAGAGACAAAGAGCTAATCTATAACTTGCTCTATCCGGAAAAACGTGTCCTTTTGGGTCAAAAGATAAGCACCGGTGATGAAATCTTGCGTTGCTGCTATCAATAAGTCACCATTGCGAGGTGTAACCAGATTGGATTATACTTACTGTATCTGTGTTGTCACGGCGCACTTTAATCTGGGGCCCGGCGAGAGGGCAGGCAGCGAGCACACCGAAATGAGACGGTCACCTCGAAAGGTCACGCGAGCTGCGCAATGTAACCTGTCGCGTGCTGGCAGTGAGCCGGCCGGTGGCCACGATCCGCGGTCCGTGGTCCGGAGAATGAGAGTATGGTCCGTAGGCTGCCACTGATGAAGTCGCGAGATGCACCGTCTGAGATATACCGTTCTAACGCTGTCCTGTCGATCTATATGTTTCACTATCACAAGAGAGTCACAGAGAAACGTCCGCCTTGCACGGAGAACGAGACAAGATGGCTCGCCGGAGGGCGTGAAAATGGCATGCAGATGGCGTTGGCGGAGCGAGTACAAATAAGGATAGCATAAGGACATACAAAGTGGTCCATTTTGGGATATTTCTTCAGTGTCCGCAAATGTAGAGGAAAGTCCCCAATTATGAGATACCACATCTATTTTGTGTGATTGCCGGAAGCCTATGGGAAAAATTGAAAAATATAGTAGGTCATTTTGAAGGAAATTTAATAAGCTTTAAGATGCTGAAATGTAAAATTTAATTTTAATATTAATTTTTCTGAAAATTAGAAAAATGTAAAAAATGATTTTTTGGCAAAATCGAAAGAGTGTGCTCTTAATATGAGAGACCCCGGGAAATCGCTAATAAAGTGCAAAATACATCATATTGTAATTAGACAACTATATTTAAAGTTTTTGAAAGACAAATGTAACGGAGAAGCACATTTGCAACAATCGTAAACACACTTATACCCAATATTGTACCTAATCTGCCCCCTCCAACCTTCCCCCGCAAATCGAAGTCAGCACACACTTATAGTTTTGTATAAACTTTCCCTTAACGTTAATATAGTATTTTCTCTTATTTTATTACAGTACAATAACTTTCATACTCCAGCAACCCAGGAGTACCCTGAGTATCTCATGTTACGAGCCCCACGCCTTGTGGTTTCGCGATCACCAAATCTAATCTCTACAATTGAGCAACTCAACATCCCGTATTTTCCTATTAATCAAGAGACACGGTAGTGTCTCGCGCCAAGTACGCGCGGAGCGAGACAGCCGTGGCTCTATGTATATACGCGACGCGACGAGTTATATATATGTTGAAAGTACTCGAGATTTTGAGATCTCGATAACTAGTGAACGGATCAAGTTCTAACTAGGCTCAATGGAAAGCTTGGACCAAATTTATATAATGAAAGTATTTTTATTTTTCCCCTACGTGGCCTACGAAAAAATATATTGCGATGCAAAAGTCCAGACCTGAAAATTTTCATTTAAGAAACGTCCACGTCGTCGTCGGACATATGACATATATATATATTAACTCGGCTGTTCGCCAACAGATGGCTCTGGATACCCCAGCGTTACTTTCACTACTTTCGACTGCAGATGGCTCTTGCTTGTCGATAAATAAATCGCGTTCGCGAGAGAGAGCGAGAGAGCGATATTGCCAGTCTCGAGCGTCTCCATGACAACGAAAGAGACAGCATGTTTATGTGCAGTGACGTGACTGACGTGTACGTTAGTTGGTGCGCGAGGCTGCGTTTACATTTATCGTAATGTTAAGTTTCTTACGACGATATGAGTTGACTCAACTTGAACTCGGAAGATTGTGACACTTGTCTAGCGTTACAAAAGTATAACCTAACATATCAGCCTTCTCGACGTGCGAAGAAAAGTGTGTTTATAGTTAGATATATTAACATAGATATATTGTTTACGACAGCTTCTTTGCTTACGATCACGATCGCAGCGTTACGATGGATCGTAAGCTCATTACGACGATCGTAACGTTCGTCATGACAGTTATCGTATGAATTATTAAGGTGCGTCTACATCTATCGTAACGCTGCGATCGTGGTCGTAAGCAAAGAAGCTTTCGTAAACAATATCGTGGGTGAGATGTTACGAGACGGGCTCGGCGTCCGACGAGCCAAATTTCGGGACTATTCGGGAGTGTGTGTGTGGTGAAAAACGTTTGAGTCCGGCTCGCGAATCAAACGTACGCATGTTATGGGCTTTAGACGTCCGCGTCGCGTCGTCGAGATTAGATCAACGGGATCAACGTTTATAGAATCGAGACTATTCGGGAGTGTGTGTGTGTGGTGAAAAACGGTCGAGTCCGGTTCGCGAATCAAGCTCGCCGAGTCGGACTCGCGAATCAAACTCGTATATGTTATGGGCCGCTTTAGACGTCCACGTCGTCGAGATGTATGTAAACATAACCATAAAGCGGCCTATACACGTCGCGCGTCCGGCTCGGCTCGGTTTCTGCTTGTTCGTGGGTGAGATGTTACGAGACGGGCTCGGCGTCCGACGAGCCAAATTTCGGGACTATTGGGGAGTGTGTGTGTGGTGAAAAACGTTTGAGTCCGGCTCGCGAATCAAACTCGTACATGTATGGGCCGCTTTAGACGTCCGCGTCGTCGAGAAATATTCCGTCCGCGTCGTCGCGTCCGAACACTCTGAACGAAGTGCAGTGCTCAGTGCTGGAGTGACAGAGTTCGCGCCTTGCGGATGGCTGGTTCCTGGGACCCTGTGCGAGGGTCGCGAGGTTATATCTATCGTACATATTGCTCTTTCTCGCGGTCACGCTCGCGTTCCCCGCTCGCGTTCCCCGCTCGCGTTCTCTCTCTCTCTCTCTCTTTTTCTCTAATAATGACTATCAAATATATCTGATAAAATTAAATCTAAATATTTTTTGTATTATAACACAAAAATTATATCTGACAGTGACATCCTTAATTAAATGTGCAGTGTAGTTTGTATTATAAATTATTAATTGCCTTATTTTTTTAACAAACTTTACTATACATATATTATCTACTATGACATTCTGCCAATAGCATCGTACATGCCAAATTCTGTATCAAATCTGTTTTTCTTTCGACAAAATTTATTTATAGCAAACACTGCATAATGTGCTCTCGACAAATTTGACTTTGCCTAATATATTCATATTTTGTGTCTTAATTTTTTTAATGATTTATAAATTTATACAAACTACACTGCACATTTAAGGATGTCAAACTCTCACATATAATTCTTGTAAGTTATAATACAAAAAATATTTACATTTGATTTTATCAGACATAAATGTCGATGTCGATAGACATTACGGCGTTTGATGTATCTATAACAAAAAGGGGTGATATCCGTACAAAATTACCTTTTACAAAAAGGTAAAAAAAAAGACGCCAAGCACGCGTGGTGTACCTTGAAAAAATCGAAGTTGTTATCTTTGTACCTCGAAAAAATCCAAGTAATATCTTTACCTTAAAAAAACTAAAGTAATATATTTACCTTGAAAAAATCGAAGTAGTTATCTTTGTACCTCGAAAAAATCCAAGTAATATCTTTACCTTAAAAAAACCAAAGTAATATATTTACCTTGAAAAAATCGAAGTAATATATTTATTACAAAAAAAAGAAATGATATCTTTAAATTATGCGCCAATTGAATATATATTATATTGAAAAATAACTATTGTTCTTTTAAAAAATGTATTCCCATTAAAGTGAAAAAATTAATATAAAATGTGAAAAATTTTAGTGAAAAAAACTTGGCGCTGCCAAATTTTAAAATATTTGAAAGCAATAGATAACTAATTTAAAATATTAAATTAATAATTACAATGTGAATGTAGAGACTTTCACACATTAATTTAAAGTACTTTTTTCATTTATTGAAATTGTTTCATTAATATATATTATTATGTTTAGCAGCGCCAAGTTTTTTTCACTAAAATTTTTCACATTTTATATTAATTTTTTCACTTTAATGGGAATACATTTTTTAAAAAAACAATAGTTATTTTTCAATATAATATATATTCAATTGGCGCATAATTTAAAGATATCATTTCTTTTTTTTGTAATAAATATATTACTTCAATTTTTTCAAGGTAAATATATTACTTTGGTTTTTTTAAGGTAAAGATATTACTTGGATTTTTTCGAGGTACAAAGATAACTACTTCGATTTTTTCAAGGTAAATATATTACTTTAGTTTTTTTAAGGTACGACCTTACTCTATCGCTGCATGCAAAACTCATTGCCAAATATTTATTAATTATATAATAAACAAGGTTTAAAGTCTCATATCCACGGCACTTGACAACATCCAATTTCACAATTTCTTTCTCTGCAACAACTACACGCACGATCAAACAATAAATTTTACACTAAATAGGTTTTACCCCAAGGGCAATAAGTTCATGGTGGAACCAACTGATAGGCCCTATTAGTTTAGCAGAAACCTCGCTATCGCATATTAGGAGCCTATCTTATAATAGGGGACTTTCCTCTATATTCTATGGATATCTTTATAAGGTCCATGGAAATCGGGACAAGAAATGGACATAAAACGGATGTCCATAGGATATCGTGTGCTGTCTGGGAGTATAACCACGTCATCCAAGTGTTCTATCTCATCGTTGTTCTTCTTCAACAAGTCGTTCAACGTGGTTCTCCGGACATCGAATTGTTTTGCGGCTGCGTAAGCGCTCATTTTACCTTTTTTCACAGCAAGAACTGCCTTCTTGAGTTTCTCCTTGTCGACGGGAGTCGTTTTGCGACGATACGTGCGTACCATTTCCCTATGTATACAAACTAACGCACGTGCAAGGGAAGACAGAATCACGCTCGAGGGAAGCCTAACCTGAAATCGCCGTGAGCTGAAGTCGTGAGCCGGGCACGCCACAGTGACGAGACTGCCGGACTTGCCCCGGGTGCTTACTGACGGATTAGCCCCAAACACAAGTTTCAGGTTTGATTGCCCACGAAATATTAGACATCGACGATTATGAAAAAACTACACTGGATTCGTGTTCAGCATGCATTACTCTTTATAATCACGTACCTCGAGATTTGGAGAGCTAATATTATTGCAGATATTACAAAATTTCCACGCGCAGAAAATTTCACTTTCACCAGAGAGAAACCTGAGAGCGGCCATCCCTTTGTTCTTGCGGTGGATGCATTTTCCGACGCGCCGCCTGAAGAAGTTGATGTAAACTACGCTCGTCACGGTCGGTAACGGTACATGAGTGCGTGTCCGTGCTATGGTTGGTGTCCAAACTACTGAAAATCGATAAAGTGAATGAGTCAGACAAGGACCGACAACAATCGCTCCGTCCTTGTCTCACGTATCACGTTAGGCTGGCGCCAGACTATGCGCGATTCGTGGTTCGTGATTCGTGAATCGTGCATTTGTTTCCCATTCGTGCTAAGCACGGATGGTATACAAATACACGATTGCGATTTGTTTTACTCTAACTTACTGCACCAGTGTGCACTAGTTCAGCAATGCAGCAATAGAAAACAGATCAAATGATAACGATCCTTACGTTCTTGCTGCAAAATGAGCAAAGTGTGCTTTAGTCGGGCGACCTCGCTTCTCAAGTTCTGAATGTGCGTGCTCAGGTTCGTGGCGGTGTCGCCGTTGTTGATATCCCTGGGTGAAGTAGGGTCTGAGACAGGCTGATCCAACTTGATCTGCAGCATCCTTTTCTCGGCCTCGAGCTTATCCATACGTTTCCATAGCTTGTTCACCAACGCTTCCTGTTCCTGCTCCAGTGTGTTCTCCAGCTCAACCTTCTCGCGCCGCAGCTGCTCCAAGTTGCTCTGCTTGGCCAGCGTCTCTGCTTTCAGCTTCTCGATCTTCCTCATCAACTTATTCACCAGGCACTCCTGCTCCTGCTCTAATGTCTGCTCAAGCTTGCATTTCTCCTGCCACAGCTGGTTCAGCTTTCTCGACAGGTCGTTGGTAAGACATTCCTCCTCCTGTTTGTAATGGTGGGCCAGAGTTTCTTTCTCCTTCTTCAATGCCTGGATCTTCTTTAGCAGAGTGTTGCTTATGAATTCCTCTTCCTGCTCGGCTTTAGCTTGCTGCAAATACATACAGAGAACGTGAGTCTCAAACATAAAAGACGCTTGCTCACTTTCTGCAAAATATAGAATAAAATAGAAACAACCAGTGTTTCAATTAATATTTAAGACTAAGGCCGGTATTCATATTCGGATCTTACTTCAAGATTGTCTTAAGTAATGTCTTAAGATGCTAATACGGCTCTTGTGATTGGCTTATAATATCTTAACATTGCGCTTAAGACAATCTTAAATATAAGATCTGACTATGAATATATACCGGCCACAGAGCCGTATTAGCATCTTAAGACATTACTTAAGACGGTCTTGAAATAAGATCCACCTATGAATACCAGCCAAGGCTCATCTCATGGATTATAGGGTGCACTATTTGATTACTGCCTGCAATAAAGAAACTGAGAAAGAAGGAAATCGAGTCTCACAATGATGACAGATGCCTGACGCAGACCGCGGTTCTCCTCCTGCAGGGCCTTCACTCGCAGCTTGTACGTCTCGAGCTCGACCTTGAGCACGCGGTTGTGCTGCTGCAGAGACTCGATGCGCTTCTGCAGCTGCTCGCGCGTGACCGGCGACGGCGGCATCATGATCGGCCCGCCGTTGATCGAGCTGGAGTCGCTCTCGGACGCGCTATCGCGATCGGCCATGTTTCTCCTCGCGGATGAGCGACAATGACGACGACCACGGCGAGGACGAGGACGATTAGGGGATATGCCGGTTATCGCCAGCCACTGTTCATCGCACGCGAACCCGGGGAACGGAGCGTCCTATCGCCGGCGTGCCCACGTGCCACGTGCCTATCTCTCTCGCGATTCCGCGTCCGCCACCCGCCTGGGAGAACACCGTTGGATTAACGCCGATTACCGTAAGCGCGATTATTGCAGGGCGGACATGTCATTTCTTTCAAAGTTCAGCCGTAGCCCTAAGAGTTAAGGCTATTCTACAATTGCGTAAGTGTGGTCGTAAGTAGTTGTAAGAGTGTTGTAGGCGTGGTTGTAAAGCGGTACTTCCGGTTGTAGAGAGTGTTGTGGAAGATGGTTGAACTTCATCTTTCACGACTACAACAGATGTGAACGTAAGAGCCAACCAATCAGAGTGCTGTGTCGAAATACACGTGAAAACAACTCTCAAGATCTCAAGTTGGAAATTATTCTTTTTATTGTAGTGTATTTTTGGTTTTCATCGTTTTCATCATGGAACACGAAGAAAGTACTGCTCTAAGTTTCCAGACACAAAAATGCACTCTGATTGCAGGTTGCTGTAATCAAGTTTACAACGTATCTTTACTCTATTGTAGATTGATCCGTTGTACAACATCCATGACTACTACTACTCCTACTTCTACAACCCTACGTTTACGCAATTGTAGAATAGGCTTTATGGGATCCAAAATTGTTGGATATGGGTATAGAGAGGGACCCATCTTTTGGAAAAGGCGCTTTATACAATTATGATAGAACTTCACTTACAGGTAAGTTCGTTTAATCATTAAATTGTATTTCGCGCCTTTTCCTCAAGATAACACGTAGATGTTGAAAGTTGGCTACGGTTGTGTAATTATAAAATAAATGTTTATTATAGATAATAAGGAATATCAAACAATTATATTTAACTTTTTTTTTTTTTACTTATCTAATATTGCTCGCCCAAATACTCTTAAGTCCTGAACGATGGGTCTATCATAGAATTTTGTGAAAGTGGCTGATCTTTCTGTCTAACCCGCTGACTTTCTTATTACATCAATGTTAATACCTTTACAAAATTATTTTCATCGACCACTAGCAACCTGAAATATGTAGATAAAAATCTATAAAAATATCAGAAGATAGGTACAACTATAAGTAAGAGAATTGCCAAGTTTTAAATTTTTCCGATTGCTATTGCATTCATACTAAAATTATTTGCTATTTAATTAAAGTGCAACTAATCACGAGAAAATGCGCGAGTTCGAAAACTTTCTTATTGTTTGTAGATGAGCATAAAAAATTCTTCAACATTTTATGTAACAACTCTGCAAACTACAACTAACTACGACAAAAAATCCGCGAAAACTACAACTAAATTAGAGATGCAGTACGCGAAAAGAAGTTTTAATGCCAAACTACGCTAAAATTGCAACTATTCACGAGAAAATGCGTGGTTTCGGACACTTTCTTAATTTGTTGTAGATAAGCATACAAATATCAAGAGACACGGTAGTGTCTCGCGCCAAGTACGCGCGGAGCGAGACAGCCGTGGCTCTATATATACGCGACGCGACGAGTTATATATTACATTATATACATATATGTTGAGAATACTCGAGATTTTGAGATCTCGATAACTAGTGAACGGATCAAGTTCTAACTAGGCTCAATGGAAAGCTTGGACCAAATTTATATAATGAAAGTATTTTTATTTTTCCCCTTCGTGGCCTACAAAAAAATATATTGCGATGCAAAAGTCCAGACCTAAAAATTTTACATTAAGATACGTCGTCGTCACTTTCACACTCTCGCCGCGGCGCGCCGCGGCGCGCCCTGGCGAGGGTAGCTGGGGGTAACGCGTCACTTTCACAATCTTGACGTTAATGGCGCTATTTTCTATTTTAGAGCAACAAAGTGTCGCCAGCGGTGCACTTGGTGTACTGAGTGCAGTCGCGCTGCTGGCGCCCTGCGGCCCGGCGGTAGAGCAACAAAGTGTCGCCAGCGGTGCACTTGGTGTACTGAGTGCAGTCGCACTGCCGGCGCCCCGCGGCCCGACGGTGTGTGATGTGACAGCGCGGAGCGAGATAACCTACGCGGCTGGATAATAAATATAACCGTAAAGCGGCCCATACACGTCGCGAGTCCGGCTCAGCTCAGTTTCTACTCGTTCGTGGGTGGGATGTCACGAGCCGGGTTCGGCGTCCGACGAGCTAAATTTCGGAACTATTCGAGAGTGTGTGTGTAGTGAAAAACGGTCAAGTCCGGCTTGCAGATCAAGCTCGCCGAGCCGGACTCGCGAGTCAATCGTACAAAAATAATGGGCCGTTTTAGACGTCCGCGTCGTCGAGAAATATTCCGTCCGCGTCGAGGTTATGATGCTTACGATGTTTATGTGTGCGTTCAGTCGGGGCTCGTGCAGTAATAACGTGCAATGTGTGATAAACTATCGTAAGTAAACTATATCGTGCGTGATAATAAACTCACGCTCTCTCTCGCTCGCTTGCTCGCTCGCTTAATCTCGTCTCTTACGACCCACACAGCATAAAATATTTTAAAATTATTTAGGAAATATTTTATCGCAAGATTTGAAATATTTTATAAATATGTCATGAAATATTTTTGAAATAAAAATATGTCTAGGAATTACATACTTTTGAAATATTTCTTGAAACATTTTCAAAATCTTTCGCAAATATTTCAAGTAATTTACAAGTATTTCAGTATTTTTTAATAAAATATGTCAGAGAATATTTTGAAAACGTTTCTAAAGGTTTCTTGAAATATTTCACGAAATATTTCTAAAATGTTTGTAAAGGTTTCTTGATTTATGATTATTTCTTAATATATTTCAAAAAATATTTTTTTATAGTGCACACAATTATAGACTTATATGGATAGACCAGCCTCTGCCGTAAGAGGCAGCATGGCAGCATAACGGTGCAGACATAGCCTCACTGGTAGACCTCTCTCTTTCTTTTGATCGTTTGGTGGAGATAAAAGTTTATAGGTAGGAAAGAGAGAGGTCTACCAGTGAGGCTATGTCAGAACCGTAATAATGCTGCCATGCTGCCTCTTACTGCAGGGGCGGTCTATCTATATAAGTCTATACACACAATCAAAACAAAATTAAACGAAAAAATATTGAGCAATCGCATAAAACCGTTCATAGGAGTGGTTTAAGCTGATACAAAAAATAGGTTGTATCAACCACTTCTTTATATGGTTTTTAACGATTTTTCAATATTTTTTTGTTCACTTCAATTATGTGCGCTATAAAGAAAGATGAGCGTGTAATTTTGATACAAAATAATGTATACTTAAAAAATTTTATTTTTATGATACAATATTTATTTTTGATACAATATTAATATTTTATTGTAAACTACGTTTTTACATTTTTTTGCAATATAAATCTTTTTACAGTATTACAATAGATATATTATTTATCAAACGATAATAAAATATTATAATATAGGGTAGTGCCAAAATTTCGTACCCCTAAGATTTTTTGGCTCGTATCTAAAAACTAATCAGTACAAAAATCTGAAAAAATTCGCGTATAATTACCTTGAAACCTTAGCAATAAAGCCCTGTAATTCACAGATAAAAGTTTATACACACAAAATAAAAAATGAAAATGTAAAAACATGCATTTTACGATTATCAGAAAAAGTGGTCCTAATTTCGTCCCATCAGTTCTAGTGAGAAAATAGTTAAAACAAACTTTGTAATCAACTTTTTTATGTGTTAAGAAAATGTTTTACTTATAAACAAAATTAATCATCTTAATAATTGAGAATAAAATGCAGAGAACAAAGTACACAATATCATCAAGTTATTATGGATTTATGCAAAAATCGTAAAAAAAATTTCGTGTTTGAGGTATGGATGGCACACAACATGGCACCATTTGAAGCATTCAGTGCATCTAACCCACTTTTTTCCTTTAGCGTCACTCGAAAACTGTTTATCACACAGAAGACGAAATTATGCGCGGGGATGGCATTTGGGCACTTTACTCTATAAATTCTTTCTTGAATTTAAACTATCTGGATCATCCACATTTTTTTTTATCAGGTGGTACTATCGGTTGAAATATTTTTCTTTTTTGAGCTTGCCTGAAAAATTAGACAATTTTGATAAATATTAAAAAATAAAATAACTAGTATATAAAGTAAACACCTCTAGAACAATACTATAACAATCCAAAATGTTACGATTTTTAATAGAGGATAAAAAATTATTTATACAAATGCAAAGATTGCAAATACCTTTAATAAATAGTTGAAATAGTTAAAATATGAGAATTTTCCCCTTAAACTCGATTTCCCGTAAAAAAAGTTGTTATAATATTAATTGAGAATACAAAGTGTTGTTCATAATTACGTTTGAGCACGGAGCAATCTCGTCTTTAAACTATCAAGCCATCTTTTAATGCTATGTTTGATATTGTGACAGGAGAATGTAATCCTTCCCCTCGACATCGGCACTCGATGTAATGACCGATCAGGTAGGGCTACTGATTGTCGTACTGCCCGCGCTATGCGAACGCCGAGCCCCGAAAACCGCCGAGACAAAGGGCCAATAGCGTGGCCGCGCGCGACGGAATATATCGGGTGCATTTGGGGAGCACGCTATTAGCACAATTATCGTCCAAAACCGTTTGAGGAGACGCTTTATGGCGCTATAATATACGATGATGACGTCACTCTAAAGGCAGCGTGACGTCATCACTCGCGCTATTTTCGCTATTATTTTCGAGGTAAGGCACGAAATGCTATTGGCGCTTATTCTCTCCTCGAACACTTGATTGCGTATGGGGGCTGCTTTCAGAATACTGCAGATAACGAAACGTAACCAATGTCAATTCCAACAATGGACCAAGGATCAACTAAAGTTGAAATTAATCTGTTTGATAAAGAACAAAGAATAAATTATTCTATCAAATTGTCTCCAGAAGATGCTGCGCGTGCAAAGAATGGTAAATAATTGATGATACAGGTTATGTAGGTAATATTCTATTTGCTGTGTAATTATGATCAAATAAAAGTTGTAGGTAAAATAATGGCATAAAACTCAATAAATAAAGTTAAAATAAAAAAGTCGTTTGTTATTCACACTTGGCATTCGCACAACTCGCATCATCGGCCATATTGCAATTTTATTCTAAAGCTGCGTTCGTGGAGCTTGCTATCCCTATCGCGCTATTGGCTCCCCGAACGTAGTTTACAGCGTTTGCATTTACAGCGTTAATAGCGCCTCCCCGAATGCACCCATCGACCGACGACGATCAGGATCGAAGCGCGGACGCGTGGTAGCAGGACGACGGAGAGATATCGACCGAGGACTCTCTCGTCGGTCTTCGGCGTGAATAGTCCATATTATAGTAGAGCGTTAGAGAACCTGCTCGTCGGTCTTTGGCGTGTAGGGTTATAGAGCGTCGAGTAATTTGTCTGCCAGAGCGAACCATAGTGCGAGTGTTACGAACTTTTTGTCAACACGTACACGGTAGCAGCTACATAACCTCCCAAGAAACACACCAAAGTCAACAGATAGTCAAAATGACTATATTTTGATTCAAAATAGTCACGCATTTTCTGTATGACGAAAAATTTACGGTCACAATAAAGTCAAAATTATATAAAAATATTTTACCATCATTTTACCATTGTTTTGACGACATTTTGACTTTATTGTGACTTTCATTGTTCTATCTAGTGCATATGCTGCAATGACGAAAAGATAACTTCTCAAAATTAGTATGCTTGAAAGTTACTTTTCGATGACTTTACCTTAATAATTTTATACGTGGAATAATAAAAGGAATCAAATAATATAAAAAAACAAAAAAATTAATTTTAAAAAATTTATTGCAATTTGTGGAAAAACTTAATTTTGAAAAATTACAAATGTAAAAATTAATATTATTATTAGATTATTCGATTTCTTTGATTATTCTATGTATAAAAGTATTAAGGTAAAGTCATCGAAAAGTGAACACTTTACAAGATATTTTATATTTTATATTAAAAATATCATGACATAATTTGAAATATCTCAGTAAATTTTTAACAAAAGAGAACTTTATTATAGTGTTTTAAAAACGTCGTCACAAGGGCTACAAGAATATACAATAAAAATAGGGGCTTCTATATAAAAAGTTTAGATCAAAAGCATCTTAAATTTTTTAAATAAAACACCATTGGGGGTTAAATAAAAATTAGATTTTATTGCATATTCTTGTAGCCCTTGTCAAGACGTTTTCAAAACACTATAATGCAACTCTCTTTCGTTAAGAATTTTCTGGGATATTTTAAATTTTTGTCATTACATTTTTAATATAAAATATGAAATATTTCGTAAAGTATTTACTTTTTGATGACTTTACCTTAATACGTTTATACGTAGAATAATGAAAGTAATCGAATGATGTAAAAAAAACAGACAAATTAATTTTAAAAAATTTGATTGCATTTTGTGGACAAACTTAATTTCGAAAAATTACAAATGTAAAAATTAATATTATTATTAGATTATTCGATTTCTTTGATTATTCTATGTATAAAAGTATTAAGGTAAAGTCATCGAAAAGTGAGTACTTTACAAGATATTTCATATTTTATATTAAAAATATCATGACAAAATTTAAAATATCTCAGTAAATTCTTAACAAAAGAGAACTTTATTATAGTGTTTTAAAAACGTCGTGACAAGGGCTACAAGAATATACAATAAAAATAGGGGCTTCTATATAAAAAATTTAGATCAAAAGCACCTTAAATTTTTTAAATAAAACACCATTGGGGGTTAAATAAAAAATAGTTTTTATTGCATATTCTTGTAGCCCTTGTCGAGACGTTTTCAAAACACTATAATGCAACTCTCTTTTATTAAAAATTTCTTGAGATATTTTCAGAAAGATGCACGGTAGCGCATCTTTCCGTGGTAGCTTGCAATAACACCGATAGGTGGCGCATAATGGTGTGATTAACTCGTAAGAAAGTTTCAGTTGAGAGCGAATATAAGCAGGTTTAGGCGAAGCAAAATCATAACATCCGCAAGACATATATCTTTGCCAGCAACATTGCTGCGATGATATAAATATATAAGACCATATTTTCCAAAGTAAGGTATGTTTTTCAAATATTAAATAACTTTCAAATATGAAACAATATTATTTCTTCAAAACTTAAATTAACATTCAGCGAACACTTGGAGAACTTCAACATGGGTACAGTAATACTTTTTCTTGACGTCAATAAGCAGTCAAATTTTGTAACGAAAAATCGTCATGTTGACTTTTTCTGCCGTGATGTAACTATGACGTCAAAATGACATCAAAATGATGTTATTTTGACTGCGATGTGTTCCTTGGGCTGCCGTTCGACAGAGCATTGTGCCGTACGAATATCCCGAGTTGTCAGCGATACCGAAATTGTGAGCGGGTCGTGCGTCGCGCACGGTAACAGTCATATAAACTGTACGTAAGTTTAATTAAATTAATACGCTTGTATAGCTTGTTTATCTCTCTTCTCTTGACTTTCGCAATATCCTCGGGTCCTTGACGGAACTCCCCCTGAGTGCCTCATAAACAGTAATAGTAAAGCGTGAGTTTGTTAGTTCTCACAAAACTAACTGGCGCCCATTTGTTAAAAAGTAGCAGTCAATCCTTAGAGCCCTGGCAGCCCTTGACCCAGGCCGCGCTAGGTGTCGGCGTTACACGTCAAATTAAATAACCTTCGATCTTAACGCTGGTCTCAATATCTTCTTCGCCAACATCAGGAAATTGTAGTTTTACACCATCTACATACATAAAAATAATAATTGTTATAAATACGAACATTGTAACATTTATAGTGATACTAGTAGCACAAAGTGATGAATACCTAATAAACAAAATCTGCAAAAAGGATAAAAACACTATATTTTATTACTTTTACAATAGGGTAATTCTCAAGTTTTAAAAACGAAAAGATATTATTATTTTATTGCATTATAAACTTAAAAACCTTATATTTAAGAAAATACAATAATGACCTGTTCAATCACTTGGTTGATTTAAGCTATTATTCATTTAGGTATTATAAAGCTTGCTTTATCTGACTTAAATAGAACTTACGATAAACGCAACTGCATAGGGCAAGATCAGAAAAAATTCTCTTATGTTTTTGTCCATGAAAGCTGTAGTTTGAGGCTGCAGAATTTGTTATCATGCTGGATAAAATATTGTAAATTAAGTCGTGAGACGTATTGCCACCTTTGTTTTTCATGTATAATACCTACAAAATTAATAAATTTTATAGAACATATACATATATGTTAGTATAAGAAAACTAAAACAAATAAATTATAATTAAAATTTTGAATACCTTATGTACATGAACAATAAAATATTTGGGTAGGTATGTTAGGACGTGTGAAGTGTATTTTAGTATTTAGGGATAGGGGGGTGAGTGGGGGTGAATGATTGTTTAGGAATAAGCGTTCAATTTGATGTTTGGTCTCTAATTTTCGGCCCGATCTCGCGCGCTCCGCTTGCGCCCGCGTGTCGTGCGCTCGGCGTTGCGCGTGGCGAGCGAGGCTGAGCCGGCCCGATCCGTCGGCGTAGGCAGCGCTCGGGTCGGTGGAAGATGATCGCCTGAGTCGACATTCCAACGTGTATTGAGACGGTTCGAGTTTTGGCAATTGCTGCGTGCATTGTGGGATGACGCGCCTGCGCCTTTTCGTGATATCGGTTCCCTGCATTGCACGCGGGGGCCGTGCCGTGCGGCGTGCGTCGGGGTGCGTCTCCACGTGCGCCTCGAACTCGGGGCGAGTTCCGGGCTCTGTCGCCCGCGAGCGAGTCTGCGTCGCGGTGCTTCGTCTCATTGTGTTCAGAAAAGGTTGTATTATTCGAATGAGTTACCGACCGAAAGGCGGTAAGGCAGAAATCATAGCTCGAATCGGATGGCTCTCGTGAACGCACCACGGAAGGCGGGCGGCGCCACTTCCTGGCTCGCTACGCTTGAAATTAGACAAGTCGGAGCGGGTGAACTCGGAGTGTTCATACCGAAAAGGAGGAACGATTTCCTTATTCCGGTTACGGTCGTCGAACAGTGACGACGTACGCGTGTCGATTCCTGAGAATCTTTGTGTAACAGTCGAGTCATATTTCTCGTTGCGAGTGCGAAACAGATTACCACAGACACACCGTCTAGCCAATCTTCCGATCCAGAGGAACCGAGGAGATTACGGACTTGGATGGGACCGACTGACTTCGAGATTGAGAGGTGGGACGGCGTAACGCCGTCGCCATCTTATCGAGACGATCCTCCCGGTATATCCGAGGACGGATATTCTATTCTTACGAGCGGTATCTCGGTGTCCTCTCTAGTAGGCACCGAGAGAATTCATACATGAGGTAAGGAGACTGACTCTGATGCGGTAATGCCGAGGATTACGTCTAGAAGTACTAATCCGTCGGTTCGCTTTCAGATCTGTCTCTCATTTCTTTCTACGAAGCCTAGAAGTGCTTCGTAACCGAGCAAGGAGCGAGACACGTGTAAACGTGTAATTCACTGACGAGATACCTATGCGTATCGCTGTGCTAGTTACGCACATCTTGAGATGAACGTTCATGACTTTCCTTTCTTTTCTTTGTTACGTGTCGAAACGAGCGTGATAGTATATTCTATCTCGTTCTTTCCTTTGTTAACAATCGAGCGCTCGATCACTGCGTATGCGACCTTGCAAGGTATATATCATATTTCTTTTGTATTCATTGCGGCATTTCTGTGTTTGAGAATCGGATCAATCTTTGACTTGAGAACGTGTTGGTATAACCAACCGTTGCTGTATTTCTTAACGGAACAGCGTTACTGCTTTCGAGATATTGTAAAATTGACAAGTTCTAATCTGTCGATGAGACTAACGACACGAGCTGTGATTTCTTTATTGAGATGTGATTTCAAGTACAATTCGTATTCAAAATAAGCTGTAGTATTATTGCGAGAGTTTATGATTCTATTACAACAGTCATTAAAATTAGTATATATTCATTCAGTTGATTTATGAAGTTACAGTCCACTAAGTTTCTTTCAAGATTGGTTTATTCTCTGATTATATGGTTTATATTATGTATATTGCGTTTATGATTCTAATGTTTATGATTGAATTTCAATATGTTATGTATAACCGATAACGCCGCTTAGAGCGCGGATATATTTATATGTACTGATTCTGATTTATACTGCCATTTATGATTTATATTCTATTTACATGTTTTCTTATGATTGATGTTCATATATTCGATATGTATAATTTTGTAAAGAATACTGGCAAGGTTTTTCGGCAGTTTCCCTTGCCCTTGCGGTGTATACTGGTATTCTTTTGATTACTTCTGCCGATTGATTTCTTTATTTGATATTAAAACAAGATTCAAAATTCAACGAGAGTTGTTTCAATGTGTTGCTTCCTCACATATATATTCACGAGTCCAGACTTAAGATAAGTTTGTACACATTGCCATCTTTCGTGTACCGTTGTCGTCTTCGTAATACAGGGACCGGAGTGCGTGCATTTGGCCGCATCGTTCTAGGTGCAATTTGTGATACCGCTCGCCTCTACCGCCAACATTGACATTAAACTATATTTTATCTCAATAATTTGGAGCCGTTATTTCAAAGTCCTTCCGCCTTGGTGTGCGAACCTTCGTCAAGGTTGTATCAGCAACCATCAACAACAAACAATGATGATGTGTGTGAGTGGGTAAGGATGTGAAAAATAATAAATAACTTTATATTCTTAATAAAGAATGTTACAAATAATATAATGTGGTAAATAAAATAAAAATTATTTATGCATGTTTTGAAATGTTACCACGTTATTAAAAAAATTTCGTTCCATCTTCAATTTTTCTTCAACTGCAGCAAAGGTTTTATTTTCATCATTGATAGGGAAATATTTTGTCATTGTTTCTATCATAGCAGCATCAATTACATTACGTCCATGCTTAATACCATTCTTTCCCATCCGACACATTTTTGCTATCATGATATCTTGCTTCTTTGAGAAACCATTCATTATAGTCAACATTTTCTTTTGCATACCTATAATAATAAATTACCTGTCATATTGCTAAGCTTAATATAATAAATGTTTAATTACACATGGAAAAAAATATAATTTGTTGAGACAGCAAAAAATTCGGTTAAATTAATTGTGAAACATTTCTTATATTTTAGACAACCAATTTCTTGATCACGCCAACAAAGTACAGTTGGTTAGACTCTGTAAGTATCAAGTGGAGTTAAAATCTACATACACAAAGAAACGAGATTTTTAATTTTTTTTCGAGAAATATTAAAAACAGTGTTTTAAATTAAAGTTAAATTAATTTTAATATTCAAGCTTGTTTATAAAAATTAAAAATTTATTTTTCTGCCTTTTATTGATATATATTTATATTGATTTAATGGTTCTAAATTTTCTAATCTTAAACAATAGTCGCGTCACTTACAGCATTTTAATCCAGCCAATAAATTATTGAACTAACTAAAAAATTTTGTATGCAGAGTAATTAAAAATACATTATTGAGCTATCATTTATTTTTTCCGTAATTGTATTATATGTATACATAATTATACCCCATCAGTGAAAACAACCTAATCAAAATAATGTCAAAATGACATCAAATTGATGAGGAGTATGATGCGAATATTTTCACCTTTTATTCTATGTCAATAAGTGCCTGATGTCTCAGGAAACTCCGGATCCCAAAAACCTTTAAAAACATTATATTTATTATATATAACGTAAAAAAAGTTATCCTAAGCCGCAAGGCAAGGATTAAAATAAATAATAATATATAACGTAAAAAAGTGAAAATAAAATAAAATATTATACCTTCTGGTGTATATGGTCGCTCATATTTGTGTCGATGTCGCGAGCATTGATTCTTCCGTTTTTGTAATTCTTCTTTTGACAATGACAAATTCTTATAATACTAAAAATCAAATATCATGAATTACTTTTTTATAAAAAAAAAATATTTATATTCATTAATTTATATTTATTTATATATTTATTTATGTTTATTTATTTATATATATCTCATATAACTATACTGTGTTATTATTGCATTACTTCTTTGCATTCCCAGCAATCCCGGTCGTTTAACTTTGCTCTGTCAGCTTTACATCGCATGTTAAGCTGCTATGAAATGTCCTTTCTTTTTGACCGTCTTTTTGATTTTTTAATTTGAATATCGGTCTTGTTATACATTTTTATTGATGAAAGATAACTTATGTTAACTTTATCTTTCAATGTATTAATATTTTTCATTTGCGTAGAAATATGTTTAGGCGAAGGACATAATCCAAAATCTATATGTTTTGCAGTTTTCCTCTTGAGTTTTAACCACTGTTTGATTTTAGACGCTTTAGACGTAACATTTTGCGTAGGACTGACTTCTATCACATCTTCGTCAATTTCACTAGTGTTATTGTTGGGAGGGCTTCGTTTGCCTACAATCCCGATTGCCAACAGCTTCGTTTGCCCACAACGTTTTGCCTACAGCTTCGTTTGCCGACATTCCCGATTGCCGACATTCCCGATTGCCTACAAGCATTATTGCGCACATGTAATAGTTAAAAATACGAACGTACTTTTGCGCACATGGCTAAACACATTGCACACATGACTTTATTGCACACAAGCAGATTGCACACATAACATTATTGCGCACATACACATTGCACACATGACTTTATTGCGCACATACACGTTATATTGCACACATATGTCACAGGCTTATTGCAAAATTAGCCCTTTTGCAAAAAGACTAGCCTCTTTGCGAAAGACCGGCCTTTTGCGAAGCACTGATCGTTTCCCAATAAGACTGAACGCACTTTAGGCTTTTTGACACACATGGGCTAGTGTTAGGCTAGGCACTTTGCAAAAAGTCTAAAATACGTTAGTCTTATTAAAGAAACGATCAAATGCTTTCGCAAAAGGCCGGCATTTCGCAAAAAGGCTAGCCTTTTTGCAAAAAGGCTGATTTTACGATAAGTCTGCGACATTGTGTGCAATATAACGTGAATGTGCGCAATAAGTCATGTGTGCAATGTGTATGTGCGCAATAATGTCATGTGTGCAATCTGCTTGTGTGCAATAAAGTCATGTGTGCAATGTGTTTGGCCATGTGCGCAAACGTACGTTCGTATTTTTAACTATTACATGTGCGCAATAATGCTTGTAGGCAATCGGGAATGTCGGCAAACGAAGCTGTAGGCAAAATGTTGTGGGCAAATGAAGCTGTTGGCAATCGGGATTGTAGGCAAACGGGACCCTCCCTTATTGTTCACCAATGTTGTAGGATTATTTTCAGTAACAGTTGTATTATTCTTGACCGAATAAAATGCAAGTCGAGATTGTCTCTTCCTTATATATGATGTAAATAATATTGAAGGACTTTCTGCCCGATTATTTTCGTCGAATTTTGGGGCAAAGATTCATTTTTATCTGATAAAGTAGTTTCCGGAATTAAAATTAATAAGACTATTAATCACATATACATATGTAATAATTAATCTATGAATTAAAATATGTTTACACATAATTAATAATACCGAATTTTGCTTGTATTCCAGAGGGTTAATTGTGTATTTTAAAACTTAGTGAAAATTACAAAAGTGAGTGAATTCACCAGGTGTTAACCAATAAAATTATAAATATTCTAGTAAATTCGCTCACTTTTGTAATTGCAAGTTTTGAAGTACACAATCGACTCTCAGGTAGAACAGAGAAAGTGATGATAAACGACGGTTTTGACGTCATATTGACATTATTTTGATTAGGCTGTTTTCACTGAATACATATACAATTCAACTGTATGCATAATTATGTATAATAGCATACAATTTTCATTTTTATTTTACCTACTTTTTAATCAGATCATACTAATGTCTCTAAACTTACCATATATACTGAATAAAAATTCTTGAGAAGTTGTTGGATTCTGAATTTCAATATCCTCAATAATTACTGGTTTTGTACTTTTTTTAGCAGTAATACTTTGTTTAACAGTTTCGTCTGTAAGAAATAGATTATGTTTTTAACTTGAACACCACGCTTTTATAATAGATACTTATTTATGTTATTGTATTGCACAAAAAAATATATGTGTTAGTACACACATTGTATGTTAATATATGTATATGTAACGCGTGAGTATAAGAGAAAATATATTTTCAAATAAAAATCTTTTAAAATTATGCAACTAAAAATTTTAAATAAATATATAACACATTTTACAAGAGCTATTATAATTACATAAAACTATTTATTTAATAAATTTTCATAGCTCTCCGTCACCTATCTGGGTCTTTAAAATCCCAATCAAAATTTCTTGCATTTCTTTTTAGAGAGTAAAAAGCTTTGTATAAATTAAATTTAATATTTAACTATAAAACCTACTGAATATTTTAGTAAAGATATTGTGACAAGTAACAGAATTTTTTTGGATATTTTAGAAGCCTAGAACATAAAAATGTAATTATTTAGAATAGCGGCTTTTCCCAATTTTGATATTTTTTTGCGATTGTTTTGATAAAAAGCTATGTTGTGACTCCAACAACGATAATCAATCGGGGGAGGTCAAAGAATATGTGATCTACCTAGTTTTTTCAGCAAAAACAGGTATTAATTGACGTATATGTGATTAACTCCATACTTTGTGAACTTTATTTGCATACTTCCACTACTTTATTGCAACTTTTCATGTGAAGCAAGTTCCACCCTACAATTGTTGTGTAGGTGGAAAAGTGCGTGCCATCCCGCCAAGATAAAGCGAGGTCGGTAAATATGCAGAATAGTGGCCTCCT
Source organism: Harpagoxenus sublaevis (assembly GCA_030770355.1). Classification (NCBI taxonomy): domain Eukaryota; kingdom Metazoa; phylum Arthropoda; class Insecta; order Hymenoptera; family Formicidae; genus Harpagoxenus; species Harpagoxenus sublaevis. The sequence goes on from JASTWR010000269.1 coordinate 151,782, forward strand.
CACCGATTTCGTTGAACTTAGGCTTAATCGACGCGTTTTTGCACAAAACGACCGAATCTGGCAGAAAAAAGTGTCGCTCTGCCCCGCGAAGCGAGATATTAAGGGCTCAGACATAATGCGAGGAATAAGGAACAAGTAATAGAATTCATAGTCGCATCCTTTTTTAATAGACGCGCATTGGAAAAAGATGCGACTATTAATATCTATTTCTTGTTCCTTATTCCTCGCATTGTGTCTGAGCCCTAACAGTTAAAGTTGACGACTATCAGGTTATGAGACCTGTCATACCGAAAAGATGTAGCGACTACGAACATGCCCCGCAACCACATGCGTATGCTCAATATATCCTATATAATATATCAAAGTACATGCGTGGGCGGGGGGCTTCGACCCCCCCTGCACCCCCCAACCTATGATTGGTGTGAGTGAACCTAGAAGTGTGAGCGAGAAGGGCTTAGCCTCCTCACTGATTTTAGGACACGCCTTTGGCGTATGGATTAGTGACGCGCTTTAAAAGTATTTAATTGTTTAAAGCGCGTCACTAACCTATGTAGGTTAGTGACGCGCTTTAAAAGAATTTAAGGGGATCCTGAAATGACAGGCAAACTCCAACGTGACAGCGCCACGATCTAGCACGGAACTAAAAATAATCGATAATTTCGATCGTTCCCAGCCAGAACGCTGATGTCGATTCGACATCTAATCGACGTCGAAGAAGTCTAGAGTACGTCTAATCTAAATGAATGTCTAGAAATATGGCAATTTAGACGTCTCTTGCTCTGAGTATTTTAGCAATCTATTTGTAATATATAAACCATCGGAAGAGAGTTTTTCATAAAATTTCGAGATTTTACTTTGTGGACTGCTTGCTTCGGCCTAGACGTCTATTCGATGTTTAGTCGACGTCTAATGTGTGCCTTTTGATTCGATCTATGTGCGTCAAAATAAGCGTATGTTTTGTACTTTGTCTACATTTGCTAAAAGTGAGATAAATATTTAGAAAACTAGGTAAAAAATATTGTGGATTGCTTGCTTCGGCCTAGACGTCTATTCGATGTTTAGTCGACGTCTAATGTGTACCTTTTGATTCGATCTATATGTGCGTCAAAATAAGCGTATGTTTTGTACTTTGTCTACATTTGCTAAAAGTGAGATAAATATTTAGAAAACAAGGTAAAAAACATTGTGGACTGCTTGCTTCGGCCTAGACGTCTATTCGATGTTTAGTCGACGTCTAATGTGTGCCTTTTAAAAAACGTTACCTATACACATCTGAAACTGAATTTAATACGATTTTAAATATAAGATTCAACTATGAATGTCGGAGCCGGGCTTAAAGTCTTGTGTCCACGATTCAAGAACTTGGTCGAAGATCTGGGACAAAGATGCAATTGGTTAATTTTTTTTCCGTCCCAGATCTTAGACCAAGTTCTAATTAGATCGTGGACACAAGGCTTTATTATAGGCACTTAAAACTAACATCGAGATATATAACATCCCTTATAGAAAAGTATTACTAAAGTACTCACACAGTAATAAATTACTGAGTCTAGTAATTTTTTACTGGCGATTAGTATTTTATTCTTGTATTTCAGTAATTGAACTACTGGCAAATGAGTAATGTGTAGTAGTATTAGTAGTTCTTCCGGGATCCGAAGTACTGATACAAGTACTTCAGTATTTGCTTATATAGTAAAAAAGTACTGAAGTATTAGAGATTCTAGTAGTTGAGCTTAGACGTGAAGTACTGATAGAATAAGTAAGTAGTTTTCCTATAGTAATTCATTACTTGGTCTTGTATTTAAGTACTGGTATAGATGAGATTCAACACTGGGGCGGCAAACGCCTGAAGTACTGAATTTATATAATTCATTGTCCTTAAGGATCGACAGGAGTCATTTATTACTAGAATCGTAAAATCCGTATTATGGCATAAATTATTCACTTACAATAATGATTTTAAAAAACATTTATTTAACATTTATTCAACATTAAATTAATATTTGTGTTATATTGATTAATTATATTTTTAATCATGATTTTAAAAAACATTAATTTAACATTTATTCAACATTAATTTAATATTTATTTTATATTAATTATTCATTTGCAATAATAATTTTAAAAAACATGTATTTAACATTTATTAAACATTATTTGATATTTATTTTACATAAATTATTTATTTAAAATAATGATTTTAAAAAACATTTATTTAACATTTATTCGGCAATAATATAATATTTATGTAATATTGATTATTTATTTGTAATAATAATTTTAAAAAACATTTATTTAACATTTATTTGACATTAATTTAATATTTATTTTATATTAATTATTCATTTGCAATAATAATTTATAAAAGCATGTATTTAACATTTATTACACATTATTTGATATTTATTTTACATAAATTATTTATTTACAATAATAATTTTAAAAAACATTTATTTAACATTTATTCGGCAATAATATAATATTTATGTAATATTGATTATTTATTTGTAATAATAATTTGAAAAAACATTTATTTAACATTTATTTAACATTAATTTAATATTCATTTTATATTAATTATTTATTTGCAATAATGATTTAAAGAAAACGTATATTTAACATTTATTTGACATTAATTTAATATTTATTTTACAATAATTATTTATTTACTATAATAATTTTAAAAAACATTTATTTAATATTATTATTCACTTAAAATATTATTTAACAATAACTATTTAATTATAAGAAATCATCATTTTTTTGTTATTGTTTTGCTCTATAAATTATGTGGCGGTAGGGGCCTACGGTTACGACATGTAGACAATATATAACACTTACATTAAATTAAGAAGTAGTCTACCACGTAAGGCAGTTGGCTCACGATCCAGAGGTCCCGAGTTCAAATCCCACTAAGGTAAGTGTGTTTTTTAAGACATTTAATCAGTTACAAATACTTATTTTCAGATGGAATCATCATAGGCTGCATCTTAAGAAACAAAAGTTAAAAAGTAGTAATAAAATTTTGAAATAAATATAATTTTTTTTTATTTTTGGTGAATGTCGGAAATAGGTATGTGTCTGCCGTAGCTAAATAAGTGTCTGCCGTAGCTAAATTTTTGTGACCCTTACCTAACTTACGACTAAAATTTAGCTACCGCACACAAATTCTTGCTGCCGTAGCTAATCTTTTCTTTCCGTGTAGTGTACTGAGTACTTCAGTAATACTTTTCTATGAGGGATGTCAATAAGACGTCGGAAAGACGTCGAAATCTTAGATCGATTAGACATCTAAATATGGACCGTTTTTAGGTCTATATAGATCTTAATTTAGATTAGACGTAGATGGTAGATAGATGTTAGCTCTAGACGTCTATTTGACGTCGGATCGACGTGACTATTCTGGCTGGGTTTACTATGTTTTCTGTGTTACCGTGCTATACCTGTCCTTGTCTAACGGATACCTATACGATATATCTGTCCTTGTCAGATTGCAGGCAGCGCCATCTCTGACAAGATCCGGACACTACTGTTTCACGCAACACTGCTCTTCTTGTTATTCAGCGTCTGTATTTGCATTCATAAAATGCAATTAGAGAAATTATTTTTTTCTAGGCTTCGAATCTTAGTTCTGCTTGCGCGATATTATTCTTACATGTTTTCCCTAGCGCGCCTCTATCTCATTTTGTACATATAAACTGCAGTATTTTTGTATTAAGCAAATATTGTCGTCAGGTGACAGCTCTACGTGCGCAAAAAATAAGTAAGTTTCTTAATTTTTTTCGTTTTTCATACAAACTCGACCGTTGCGCGCTAGATTTTTGCACGTACTTTAATTCTGTAACAAAATTTTGCGATTCTGTAAAGCCAATTCAAAGATTTCTTATAATGCAATAATGTCGGTATACAGACGGGTTCAGGATCCCCTTAACTGTTTAAAGCGCGTCACTAACCTATATAGGTTAGTGACGCGCTTTAAATAGTTAAATACAAAATATCTGCTTTAATGAAAATCACAACTTCAAAATAATACTCTTGCATACGCGTGCGGCCACTGAGCATGCGCATGTGGTTGTGGGGCATGCTCGTAGTCGCTACATCTTGTCGGTATGACAGGTCTCATAATTTGATAGTCGTCAACTTTAACTGTTAATATCTCGCTACGCGGGGCAGAGCGACACTTCTTTCTGCCAGATTCGGTCGTTTTGTGCAAAAACGCGTCGATTAAGCCTAAGTTCAACGAAATCGGTGAGGAGGCCACTATTCTGCACATTTACCGACCTCGCTTTATTTTGTCGGGATGGCACTTTTCCACCCACACAACAATTGTAGGATGGAACTTGCTTCACATGGAAAGTTGCAATAAAGTAGTAGAAGTATGCAAATAAAGTTCACAAAGTATGGAGTTAATCACATATACGTCAATTAATACCTGTTTTTGCTGAAAAAGCTAGGTAGATCACATATTCTCCGAACTCCCCCGATTGATTATCGTTGTTGGAGTCACAACACAGCTTTTTATCAAGACAATCGCAAAAAAATATCAAAATTGAGAAAAGCCGCTATTCTAAATAATTACCCATAAAAATAATATAGGGTAGACTTGAAAGCCCCAGCTGGATGACGTTGCGTTAGTAAACAAATTATATATGTGATGGAAGGTTAATTTCACTTACTATCTGTTGAAGATGTATTTTGCGATTCTTGCTGTAATTGTGATGAACTATTGGTTGCTTTTTTCTTGTCAATTATGTCTTTGTTAGTGAAATCATCATTACTAAAAACCTCATGTTGTTTGTCCTCATTTACAATAGAGAGGCTTGGCGGTACATCTGGGTAAATGCTACTATCTGTTTCATTCATTGAAAGTTTATTATATTCCATTGAGTCATCGCTTTCATCATCAGAAGGAATATTATTTAATTTGCTTTTATTTCTTTTGTTAAAACGATTATTATCTTCAGTATAAAATTCGTCAGATAATTTTCTTTTTTTTCGAAGAGATCTTGTTCGTTTTAATTTTTTCTCATCACTCATATCAGAGACCTTATCTACGTAAGTTTTTAGTTCACTTACTGCACAGATATAATTGTCTGTAAAAAAAATTGTTTTATAAATAAGTAGTTTTACTTAGATATATATAGATACATGAAAAGAAAAGTAATTCATAATTTTTTATTTCACTGTTAAAAGGGGGAGGGCTCCGTTTGCCTACAATCCCGATTGCCAACAGCTTCGTTTGCCCACAACATTTTGCCTACAGCTTCGTTTGCCGACATTCCCGATTGCCGACATTCCCGATTGCCTACAAGCATTATTGCGCACATGTAATAGTTAAAAATACAAACGTACGTTTGCGCACATGGCTAAACACATTGCACACATGACTTTATTGCACACAAGCAGATTGCACACATCACATTATTGCGCACATACACATTGCACACATGACTTTATTGCGCACATACACATTATATTGCACACACATATGTCACAGGCTTATTGCAAAATCAGCCCTTTTGCAAAAAGACTAGCCTCTTTGCGAAAGGCCGGCTTTTTACGAAGCACTGATCGTTTCCCAATAAGACTGAACGCACTTTAGGCTTTTTGGCACACATGGGCTGGTGTTAGGCTAGGCACTTTGCAAAAAGTCTAAAATACGTTAGTCTTATTAAAGAAACGATCAACTGCTTTCGCAAAAGGCCGGCATTTCGCAAAAAGGCTGATTTTACGATAAGCCTGCGACATTGTTTGCAATATAACGTGAATGTGCGCAATAAGTCATGTGTGCAATGTGTATGTGCGCAATAATGTCATGTGAGCAATCTGCTTGTGTGCAATAAAGTCATGTGTGCAATGTGTTTGGCCATGTGCGCAAACGTACGTTTGTATTTTTAACTATTACATGTGCGCAATAATGCTTGTAGGCAATCGGGAATATCGGCAATCGGGAATGTCGGCAAACGAAGCTGTAGGCAAAATGTTGTGGGCAAACGAAGCTGTTGGCAATCGGGATTGTAGGCAAACGGGATCCTCCCTTAAAAGGTCGACTATTTTTAATCAATTGTGTTCAATTTTTATAATTACTATAACAAAGTTTATTTTTGTATATTATTATATTGTTTATATATATGTGTTTAAAAAAAAAAGATATTTACCACATTTGATTTAATAAATCTTATAACTGGATAAACTTCCCATTCTTCTGTAGGATCATGCAGATTAATAACTGCTCTACGAATTTTATCGCTATCGTCAAATGGAGGCCATTGTAATGTTTTAAAATCATCTGATAGCCATTTAGATGAAACCACTCTTTTTCCATCGTGATCCTCAATGATAGCGAAGGCCTTTATTTTTCAAATGCAATATAATCAACTATTTTGTAAATGAAAATTTTGTACAAAGTTATATATTCAAGTATTATCTGAATATATGATAAAATTATATTATTAAAACATACAACTTCTTAAAATTATATATAATGTAACATAATTAACAACTTCATATTTTCTATGTATATTATATTATTTTCTTTTACATTGAATAAAATAATAATAATTCATAATTAAATTTTATTTTATATGTATAATAAAAATAGGTTTCTATTAACAAGTCCTTTTTTAATTTTAAAGGATATATCGTGAATTATATATAAGAAATGTTGAGATTAATTTACTACAAATATTGCAATAAAATATATTATAAAATACATTTTTGCGTTGTTGTAATGTTATACATATATACATATAATATTTCATTATAATTATACAAATGTGTGTATTATAGGAAATGCTACAAATCCATTTTTATGCGGAATTTTAAAAACTTTTGCACGAATCATATCACAAGGCCAATCTTTAATAACATTTAATTCAGTTACAACATTAATACCTAGTTTACTACTAGAAAAATGTGGCAGAGAATATAAATCACTTTCTTGTTTACACTCTTTTCCAATTACATACAAAATATTTTTATATTTTGCAATATTCAAAACATTAACAATGGTATTATCTGTAAACGCAGTTATTTCTGTCATCACTAATGTCAATACGCCACGAATTTATTGTCAAAATTTTGTATTGACAGTGATATTTCCGAGTATTTGTAACAACACCGTTATAGTGACATTTCTGAACATTGATTTCATTTTCTTTTACATTAAAATTATTTTAAATATCTGTCATACATTCGTCATATTCTACCAGTCTTCTCGCGATTTGCTGCAATGGCCTGTCACTTTTTCTTAATAGTTTTCTTAAAGAACAAATATAACTTTTGAATGGAAAGGCGCTGAAAGCCTCCAATGGACCGTACTTCTTAACATCCTTAGGTAGGTGTATTAAATTATGCACATTAAATGTAACATTTCCTTTGCCATAAATTTTTGAAAACTTTCTACAAAAAGTATTAACAGATGTTCTGCATACTGAATATTTCTAGAATCCAACACTAAAATGGAATTTGTAAGAATCGAGATACTAACATGAAACAGTAAAAAATTATTATAAACATCTGGTGTTACAATATCTTTTAAAACTACGGGGCCGAAATACACAGTAAAAAATGACGATATTCTGTGGCTTTCCACAGTTTCCAATAAGAAAGAGACCTTGAACGTCTATTAAAATCAAAAGGTAAAACATATTTCAAATTTTCCAATTGGTCTGAAATTTTTTCAATTTGCGTTTCTGATAATTTATAACTTTTTTTTTACGTCCTTTATTTCCCAACAAATGCCTTATAATTTGCCTCGGTACACCAAGATACGCTAAATGCATAGGATCTATTGGTACGTTTGATACTAAGCCTACATAAGGCAATAGGTTTAAAATGGTTGAGCCATGTTGATAATCTCTATTGTACTCCAAATTTTTAAATTTTTCATCAGTTCGTAAATGTGTATTGCAATACATCTCTAAGCTTTTACGATCTGCTAATGGGAAACAAACTGCATCATAATATTCGCCTTCAATAAGACATTTGCTGCAACTACTGTAGCCGCTAGGATATTAGGTATTTAAAATAAATGATTTGTCAGGTGCGTCGCATATAAATGCATAAATTCTTACGTTATAAATTTCATTATTGTATGTAAATCCATTATTTATTAATACTACTGCTTCGTCAACAAAATTTTTCAGAAAAACGTTTGGATCCTGAGGTTTTTTAACTCCATGATAAATACCTACAACATGTACACTCTTTAACTCGGAATCTTTGCATAAAATTGTCCAAACGCCTTTTTCTGAAGAATTACCTGATTTAGAAGCACCATCAACATTAATCAATAGATTTACAGTGGAAAAATTATGTTTTAATATAAGGCGGTTTTCAATAATTTTTTTTATAGCATTTGTTAAGTCTATATGACAATATTGTCCGTTATCCATATTTATAACATCAGTTGATTTTGGCGTTTTTAATAAAGTACGGGAATCTTTAGGAAATTGTGTGTTAGTGTATTTATTTAATATCTACAACAATGAATTTATAGCATTATGAGGAATTTTGAATTATTGTGCCCAATATTTAATTTCATTTTGGAATTTTTCATTTTGCGCTGACTCTGGATTTTTTAAATAATCAAATAAATTATCCTCATAATGTTGCTCATGTACACTATTATCAGAACTACACTTACTATCATAATATAAAATACTATCAGCGTCACTATTACTGTGTCGATAAGTGATAGAACTAGCAATACTTGTGGCATCGTCATCTTTATAAGTAGATGAACACTGATCAACATAATCAACTTTATTGTCAACATGAATTTCATTAACCGCAGTTTGTGATGGATTTGTGTCCCTTGTTATCACATTTTCCAACATATTTATGTTATTATCAGAATCTATATAACATATATCTATATTTATATCAATATTACTATCTACATCTTTGTATTGTTAAATTTTTTTGAAAAATAGCAAATTCTTTTTTAATATCTTGTAACTGAAGTGCACTTTGTTCTTTTGCTAAACGATAAATTTGCCTTTTACTTTGAGCTATTTTCCTTTTCCGTACTCTTGGCATTCTGATTTATTACACAAGAAAGTATGAAAAAATATAATTTTAATTATTACCTTTCAAGAGACACGGTAGTGTCTCGCGCCAAGTACGCGCGGAGCGAGACAGCCGTGGCTCTATATACGCGACGCGACGAGTTGCGAGTACCCGAGATTTTGAGATCTCGATAACCAGCGAACGGATCGAGTTCTAATTAGGCTTAATGGATAGCTGGGACCAAATTTATATAAGAAAAGTGTTTTTATTTCTCCGCTACGTGCCCTACGAGCGGAGATATTACGATGCAAATTCCGATCCTGAAAATTTTTATTTAAGAAACGTCCACGTCGTCGTCGGACATATGACATATATATATATATATATATTAACTCGGCTGTTCGCCAACAGATGGCTCTGGATACCCCAGCGTTACTTTCACTACTTTCGACTGCAGATGGCTCTTGCTTGTCGATAAATAAATTGCGTTCGCGAGAGAGAGCGAGAGAGCGATATTGCCAGTCTCGAGCGTCTCCATGACAACGAAAGAGACAGCATGTTTATGTGCAGTGACGTGACTGACGTGTACGTTAGTTGGTGCGCGAGGCTGCGTTTACATTTATTGTAATGTTAAGTTCCTTACGACGATTGTAACGCTCGACAGCTATCGTAACCTCATTATATGAGTTGACTCAACTTGAACTCGAAAGATTGTGACACTTGTCTAGCGTTACAACAGTATAACCTAACTTGTCAGCCTTCTCGACGCGCGAAGAAAAGTGTGTTTATAGTTTGATATATTAACATAGATATATTGTTTACGACAGCTTCTTTGCTTACGATTACGATCGCAGCGTTACGATGGATCGTAAGCTCATTACGACGACCGTAACGTTTGTCGTGACAGTTATCGTATGAATTATTAAGGGGATCCTGAAGTCGTATGAATTACCGACATTACAGTTTCTCAATGGATCTTTTAATTGGCTTTATAGAATTGCAAAAATCTTTTACAGAATTAAAGTACGCACAAAAATCTATACGAGACAACCGCGATTTTATATCAAAAACACCAAAAAATTAAATATATTACTTATTTGGACACATACAGCTGTCACCTGACGACAATATTTGCTTAAAACAAAAATTCTGCAGTTTATACATACATAATGTTTATCATCTAGTATTGGGTAAACATGTAGGAATAATATCGTGCAAGTAGAAGTAAGATTCAATGCGTACAAAAAAAGATCCATTGAGAGAAAGTTTTAGTAATGCAAATTGATGCAAATACGGATGCAGACTGACAAGAAGAGCAGTATTGCATGCATCAATAGTTGCCGGATCTTGTCAGAGATGGCGCTGCCTGCAATCTGACAAGGACAGATATATCGTATGGGTATCCGTTGGACAAGGACAGGTATAGCACGGTAACACAGAAAACATAGTAAACGATCGAAATTATCGATTATTTTTAGTTCCGTGCTAGATCGTGGCGCTGTCACGTTGGAGTTTGCCTGTCACTTCAGGATCCCTTTAAGGTGCGTTTACATCTGTCGTAACGCTGCGACCGTGGTCGTAAGCAAAGAAGCTTTTGTAAACAATATCGTGGGTGAGATGTTACGAGACGGGCTCGGCGTCCGACGAGCCAAATTTCGGGACTATTTGGGAGTGTGTGTGTGGTGAAAAACGTTTGAGTCCGGCTCGCGAATCAAACTCGTACATGTTATGGGCCGCTTTAGACGTCCGCGTCGTCGAGAAATATTCCGTCCGCGTCGTCGCGTCCGAACACTCCGAACGAAGTGCAGTGCTGGAGTGACAGAGTTGGCGCCTTGCGGATGGCTGGTTCCTGGGATACACCCTGTGCGAGGGACGCGAGGTTATATCTATCGTACGTATTGCTCTTTCTCGCGGTCACGCTCGCGTTCTCTCTCTCTCTCTCTCTCTCTCTCTCTCTCTTTCTCTCTCTCTATCTCTAATAATGACTATCAAATATATCTGATAAAATTAAATCTAAATATTTTTTGTATTATAACACAAAAATTATATCTGACAGTGACATCCTTAATTAAATGTGCAGTGTAGTTTGTATTATAAATTATTAATTGCCTTATTTTGTTAACAAATTTTACTATACATACAGGGTGGGAGAAAAGTCTGGAAACGGTCAAATATCTCGAAAACAAGACATTTTAGGAAAAATGTTTCATACAGAAGTTGTAGGGTTTAAAAAGATCTGTTTACTGACTTTATCAGTTTGATCTTAGGTGGCGTCGTTTAGGTCAAGTCAGGGTTACTTTAAATTTTTTAAATTGGACCCTCTATTTTATATTGCATATTCTTGTAGCCCTTGTCGAGAAGTTTTCAAAACACTATAACAAAACTCTCTTTCGTTAAAAATTTCGTGAGATATTTTAAATTTTGTCATTAAATTTTTAATATAAAGTATGAAATATCTCGTAAAGTATTCACTTTTCGATGACTTTACCATAATACTTTTATACGTAAAATAATGAAAGAAATCGAACAATAATATTAATTTTTACATTTGTAATTTTATAAAATTGAATGCGTCTACAAAATGCAATCAAATTTTTTAACATAATTTTTTCTGTTTTTTTTACAACAATCGATTCTTTTCATTATTCTACGCATAAAAGTATTAAAATAAAGTCATCAAAAAGTGTATACTTTACGAGATATTTCATATTTTATATTAAAAATTTAATGACAAAATTTAAAATATCTCGGGACATTTTTAACGAAAGAGAGTTTTGTTATAGTGTTTTGAAAACTTCTCGACAAGGGCTACAAGAATATGCAATAAAAAATAAGGGGTCCGATTTAAAAAATTTAGTGACCCTGACTTGACCTTGCAGCCGCCCACTTCGGGACGGCGGCAAGTAGCGGCCGAGTACGGTACGAGACCAACCGAGGGAATTGCCACGAGGAAGATAGGAGTACCACAGAGGCACATCTTTGATCCTGGTGGACGAGCGGCCCCGGCCGTCCACTTCGGGGTGGCCGCGAGGAGCGCCACAAGGATATCTCAGGGATCCCGGTGGACGAGAGGCCCTTCCGGGCAGGCGATAGCTTGTAAGTTAGGTGTACGCGAAGCCCATAGACGGCGATTATTATGGCCCTTTTCTTTCGGTCAATTTGACCACACGTTTTGTCTCAAAGTTATTTCGTTTTCGCGTTACGAGGACAGGCCCACGAGTAGTATGTAAGATAAATATAGCTATAAGCCCATAAGACACGGCCAGTTCGGCAGTTTTCTTACTTTACATTTATTATAAGTCGTGAGTCTGTTAATCTCACCCAGTTCACTGTTCACTTCTCGTTTGGTTCACGCTATCAATAAAATTACGTTTGATTTGACTTTAACTTTACGCGTGCGAGAATCGGGCGAAAAGTCGCGTAAATAGGCTTGAACCACACACAATCTCCAGGAAAAGCTGACGCGATGTTAGCCGCGAGGACGTGGTACACAGTCTAGACAAATCGGCGTCAGCGTACGATAATGCATTCGCTAAGTAGCCACACAGGGGTTTTCTCCAAGAACTAATGTTTGTAGCGCGTTCTTTGAGACTTAGTACACACCCTTAGTAAGTCGGCGTCAATGTCCGATGACGCGTTCGAAATCAAGAGCTTATTTCCGAAATACGATAATGTGAACGCATTACGAGGGACCTGGTACACGTCTTAATCGGGTCGGCGTCAAGGTATAATAGCGCGTTCGCTAAATAGCCACCGAGGTGTTCTCTCCGAGAACTGATACTTGTAGCGTGTTCATTGAGACCTAGTACACGCACCTAGTAGGTCGGCGACAATGTCCGGTGACGCGTTCTAAAACTAGAGCTGATTTCGGAGATGCGATAGTGGAGACGCGTTGCGAGGGACCTGGTACACGTCCCAGTCGGGTCGGCGTCAAGGTACGATAACGCGTTCGCTAAGTAGCTGCGCAAGGATCATCTCCGAGAACTGACCGCGGGGACGTCCTCTCGAGAACCTAGGACACGGGCCTAGGGGGTCGGCGTCAAAGTCGGAGGGCTAGAAATGGACCCAGCCAGTTTCCGCCTGGAAGTCGGGTGCCAGAATGTCGAGGGGCATCCCAGGGAGGGTGCGCATAGGACGGCGTCAACATCGGAGGACCAGATTCGTCCACGGGCATCTTCTCCGGGAAAGTTGCCTGCCAACGGACTAAAGAGCATCCCCAAGAGAGTGCGCACGGGTCGGCGTCAACCTCCGGCCAAAACTCCGAAAAACGGAAACCTGGTGCAGCGGTGCCGTCTGGGGAGGTCCCACACAGTGTACCTGCAGCGGAAATTTCCATGTCGGGGCCCCACGATAAGAGTTACGGGGCACACACGCGTCCACCACGCGAAAACAGCGTGTCGGCATGTGCGAAAACATGCAAAAACGGCTGACGTCAGCGTGGCGTAATCGCGAATATGAAATAACAACCCAAGAGTGGGGATAGCGCGAGTGGTAGGGAGCCACAGCCACAGCGAGCAACGTTGCTCTTGGCAGTCTATCGGATACAGTCGTAGCGTGCGGACGTTCTACGCATTGTATATAACAACCGGTAACTCCCGCGTGATTGCGCGTTAAATTTCTCGTTCTACAATAGCGAGCGGTAAATAGCTAACATTTGTAATACGACACATTGCGTGCGTGAACTGAAACATTGTAATAAATACAAAATTCAACGATTTATAATAAATAATTCGTCTTTAGTGAAAGTCGTGTCTCAAAATTAATTTAACTTACTTACCTTCTACTCACCTTGTCCCACGGCGGTGATACAACGTTGTCCATTGACTCCTTGGCGGTGCGAGACTCCGGGGAAGTTCATCATCGGCGACGATCCATCCTGGGCAGAAACCTGAAACAGAAGAAAATAAATTAGTATAGTTAATAATCGAGGCCAGCGGATATCCGATACGGAGAGCGCAGCGACGGTGATGGTCCACGGGGCATCCACCTACAACACAAAGCGAATATTTAATAAACGTTAATAATTAATATATGCGAGCGGTAACTTGGTATGCGGTGAAGCAAGGATCCAGGGGACCCGGCATCAGTGAGCAGCTACCTGGTATGCGGTGAAGCGAGGATCCGGGGAAGCGGCAGCGACGGTGATGATCCATCGGGGATACACACCTGCAACAGAGGGGAGAAATTACCCTCTCTTATATTAGAGATTATATCTCGAGCACACCTTCTCGGTACTTATAGGTCAAACCGAGTGGCGACCGTGATTTTGGAAGTAATAACGCGACTCCCACACTCTCAAACGGCCACGTCCGGCTACAACCTAAACGACGCCACCTAAGATCAAACTGATAAAATCAGTAAACAGATCTTTTTAAACCCTACAACTTCTGTATAAAACATTTTTCCTAAAATGTCTTGTTTTCGAGATATTTGACCGTTTCCAGACTTTTCTCCCACCCTGTATATTATCTACTATGACATTCTGACAATAGCATCGCACATGCCAAATTCTGTATCAAATCTGTTTTTTTTTCGACAAAATTTATTTATAGCAAACACTGCACAATGTGCTCTCGACAAATTTGACTTTGCCTAATATATTCATATTTTGTGTCTTAATTTTTTTAATGATTTATAAATTTATACAAACTACACTGCACATTTAAGGATGTCAAACTTTCAAATATAATTCTTGTAAGTTATAATGCAAAAAATATTTACATTTGATTTTATCAGACATAAATGTCGATGTCGATAGACATTATGGCGTTTGATGTATCTATAACAAAAAGGGGTGATATCCGTACAAAATTACCTTTTTTCTAAAAGGTAAAAAAAAGACGCCAAGCACGCGTGGTGTGCCTTGAAAAAATCGAAGTAATTATGTTTGTACCTCAAAAAAATCCAAGTAATATTTTTACCTTAAAAAAACCAAAGTAATATATTTACCTCGAAAAAATCGAAGTAATATATTTATTACAAAAAAAAGAAATGATATCTTTAAATTATGCGCCAATTCTTTTTTTTGTAATAAATATATTACTTCGATTTTTTCAAGGTAAATATATTACTTTGGTTTTTTTAAGGTAAAGATATTACTTGGATTTTTTTGAGGTACAAAAATAATTACTTCGATTTTTTCAAGGCACACCACGCGTGCTTGGCGTCTTTTTTTCACCTTTTAGAAAAAAAGTAATTTTGTACGGATATCACCCCTTTTTGTTATAGATACATCAAACGCCATAATGTCTATCGACATCAACATTTATGTCTGATAAAATCAAATGTAAATATTTTTTGTATTATAACTTACAGGAATTATATTTGAAAGTTTGACATCCTTAAATGTGCAGTGTAGTTTGTATAAATTTATAAATCATTAAAAAAATTAAGACACAAAATATGAATATATTAGGCAAAGTCAAATTTGTCGAGAGCACATTGTGCAGTGTTTGCTATAAATAAATTTTGTCGAAAGAAAAACAGATTTGATACAGAATTTGGCATGTACGATGCTATTGTCAGAATGTCATAGTAGATAATATACAGGGTGGGAGAAAAGTCTGGAAACGGTCAAATATCTCGAAAACAAGACATTTTAGGAAAAATGTTTTATACAGAAGTTGTAGGGTTTAAAAAGATCTGTTTACTGATTTTATCAGTTTGATCTTAGGTGGCGTCGTTTAGGTCAAGTCAGGGTCACTTTAAATTTTTTAAATCGGACCCCCTATTTTTTATTGCATATTCTTGTAGCCCTTGTCGAGAAGTTTTCAAAACACTATAACAAAACTCTCTTTCGTTAAAAATGTTCCGAGATATTTTAAATTTTGTCATTAAATTTTTAATATAAAATATGAAATATCTCGTAAAGTATTCACTTTTCGTTGACTTTATTTTAATACTTTTATGCGTAGAATAATGAAAAGAATCGATTGTTGTAAAAAAAACAGAAAAAATTATGTTAAAAAATTTGATTGCATTTTGTAGACGCATTCAATTTTATAAAATTACAAATGTAAAAATTAATATTATTGTTCAATTTCTTTCATTATTCTACGTATAAAAGTATTATGGTAAAGTCATCGAAAAGTGAATACTTTACGAGATATTTCATACTTTATATTAAAAAATTTAATGACAAAATTTGAAATATCTCACGAAATTTTTGACGAAAGAAAGTTTTGTTATAGTGTTTTGAAAACTTCTCGACAAGGGCTACAAGAATATGCAATATAAAATAGGGGGTCCAATTTGAAAAATTTAAAGTGACCCTGACTTGACCTACACGACGCCACCTAAGATCAAACTGATAAAGTCAGTAAACAGATCTTTTTAAACCCT
The DNA here is from genome assembly GCA_030770355.1 of Harpagoxenus sublaevis. Taxonomy (NCBI): domain Eukaryota; kingdom Metazoa; phylum Arthropoda; class Insecta; order Hymenoptera; family Formicidae; genus Harpagoxenus; species Harpagoxenus sublaevis. The sequence goes on from JASTWR010000269.1 coordinate 168,135, forward strand.
ACAATTTCTGTATGAAACATTTTTCCTAAAATGTCTTGTTTTCGAGATATTTGACCGTTTCCAGACTTTTCTCCCACCCTGTATGTATAGTAAAATTTGTTAACAAAATAAGGCAATTAATAATTTATAATACAAACTACACTGCACATTTAATTAAGGATGTCACTGTCAGATATAATTTTTGTGTTATAATACAAAAAATATTTAGATTTAATTTTATCAGATATATTTGATAGTCATTATTAAAGAAAGAGAGAGAGAGAGAGAGAGAGAGAGAGAGAGAGAGAGAGAGAGAGAGAGAGAGAGAGAGAGAGAGAGAGAGAGAGAACGCGAGCGGGGAACGCAAGCGTGACCGCGAGAAAGAGCAATACGTACATACGATAGATATAACCTCGCGTCCCTCGGATAGGGTGTATCCCAGGAACCAGCCATCCGCAAGGCGCCAACTCTGTCACTCCAGCACTGCACTTCGTTCGGAGTGTTTGGACGTGACGACGCGGACGGAATATTTCTCGACGACGCGGACGGAATATTTCTCGACGACGCGGACGTCTAAAGCAGCCCATAACATGTACGAGTTTGATTCGCGAGCCGGACTCAAACGTTTTTCACCACACACACACTTCCGAATAGTCCCGAAATTTGGCTTGACGGACGCCGAGCCCGTCTCGTAACATCTCACCCACGATATTGTTTACGAAAGCTTCTTTGCTTACGACCACGGTCGCAGCGTTACGATAGATGTAGACGCACCTTAATAATTCATACGATAACTGTCACGACGAACGTTACGATCGTCGTAATGAGCTTACGATCCATCGTAACGCTGCGATCGTGATCGTAAGCAACGAAGCTGTTGTAAACAATATATCTATGTTAATATATCTAACTATAAACACACTTTTCTTCGCGCGTCGAGAAGGCTGACATGTTAGGTTATACTGTTGTAACGCTAGACAAGTGTCTCAATCTTTCGAGTTCAAGTTGAGTCAACTCATATAATGAGGTTACGATAGCTGTCGAGCGTTACAATCGTCGTAAGGAACTTAACATTACAATAAATGTAAACGCAGCCTCGCGCACCAACTAACGTACACGTCAGTCACGTCACTGCACATAAACATGCTGTCTCTTTCGTTGTCATGGAGACGCTCGAGACTGGCAATATCGCTCTCTCGCTCTCTCTCGCGAACGCGATTTATTTATCGACAAGCAAGAGCCATCTGCAGTCGAAAGTAGTGAAAGTAACGCTGGGGTATCCAGAGCCATCTGTTGGCGAACAGCCGAGTTAATATATATATATGTCATATGTCCGACGACGACGTGGACGTTTCTTAAATGAAAATTTTCAGGATCGGAATTTGCATCGTAATATCTCCGCTCGTAGGGCACGTAGCGGAGAAATAAAAACACTTTTCTTATATAAATTTGGTCCCAGCTATCCATTAAGCCTAGTTAGAACTCGATCCGTTCGCTGGTTATCGAGATCTCAAAATCTCGGGTACTCGCAACTCCGTCGCGTCGCGTATATAGAGCCACGGCTGTCTCGCTCCGCGCGTACTTGGCGCGAGACACTACCGTGTCTCTTGATAAAACAATAAATCTTAACCTGTATAAAAAGAGGTTAGATTAATAAAAATTAAAACAAATGTAAAATACATATAACATCATTTTGACGTCATTTTGACGTCATAGTTACATCACGGCAGAAAGAGTCAACATGACGATTTTTGGTTACAAAATTTGACTGCTTATTGACGTCAAGAAATAGTTTTATTGTATAGTAAGACTATTTCTTGACGTATGCATGGGATTTTTTTCTTGCATTCTTTTCTTCTTTTCGTGCATTTTTCTGAAAATATCTCAGGAAATTTTTAATGAAAGAGAGTTGCATTATAGTGTTTTGAAAACGTCTCGACAAGGGCTACAAGAATATGCAATAAAAACTATTTTTTATTTAACCCCCAATGGTTAACGCCTTACTGGACCCCGAGAGTAAGCACCCGGCAATTCTCCCTCGGGACTCATCACTATCTCAACTTATCATCACGGACGCTCATCTACGGACTCTTCACGGCGGGACTCAATTGACGTTAACGTACCTCCGTCGGGCCTATTGGATACTTGGAGGACGGGCTCCCGTCAGGTCTCACATCCTTCGTTGCTGTCGATGCGTTTGATATCGAGGCGAGATCCGCAGTATCATCGGCCTGGCCCCATCGACATCTTGCTTGGCGCGGATATCTTTACATCTCTACTCCGAGATGGCCGCCGTGTAGGGGAAAGGGGCGAACCAGATGCCTTCAATTCTGTATTCGGCTGGGTTCTTGGCGGCTCGGTGTCAACATAGGCCCCTCAACCCACAGATTCGTTTCTGACTCTTGACTCTCTGGACGAATCTCTTAGTCGATTTTGGCAATTGGACGAGATCCCTGCGGCCCCGCTATATTCGCAGGAAGACAATCGTTGCGAGGAATTATTTTCGCGGACCACGCGTCGCGATGTATCGGGTCGCTTTGTAGTATCGTGTCCTTTCGTGAAGGATAACCCTCGCTTTGTCGGTACGCGACAGATAGCCTTGAATAGATTTCGCGCCCTGGAACGTCGCTTTAAGTCGGATGCAGAGTTCAAAATAAATTATAGTAAGTTTATGCAGGATTATTTAGACAATGGCCATATGAAATTGATCAAGCAGCCGTTCCCAGTGGACGGATCTGTGTTCTACTTGCCTCATCATGGGGTATTCAAATCCGACAGCGCAACCACGAAATTGCGTGTCGTGTTTGACGCGTCGGCCAAGGATCTGAATGGCGTCTCGTTGAATCAAATGTTGCGATCCGGCCCTAAATTACAGCCAGACATAGTCGTAGTATTAGTGAGATTCCGTATCGGTCCCGTGGCGCTTACTGCGGACGTCAAGCAGATGTTCCTTCAGATCTTGGTTGAACTCTTTCAGTGCAACTATCAACGAATAGTGTGGCGTTTTTCAGAGAGCGACCCCATCTCAGATTATTTACTGCTGACCGTCACCTTTGGATTGACGTGCTCGCCGTACCTGGCGATCGCTTGCTTGTTGAAGCTGGCAGCGGAGGGCAAAATAAGTTACCCGTTGGCTGCGGTTGTCTTGGAGAAGTGTGTCTATGTCGACGACGTGGTAGCGAGCGTCAAGTCGGTAGAAAAGGCCCGTGAGCTTCGGCGGCAGTTACAAGCTTTGCTCAAAACCGCGGGTTTCGAACTGAGGAAATGGGCCAGCAGCCATCCGTCGGTTTTAACTGATCTTGATCCGGAGCTCTGTGGCCAGTCGTTGTTATCTTTCGAATCACCTGAAGATCAGTTTCTTAAGGTTCTCGGCCTTCGCTGGTATTCTCAATCGGACAGCTTTGGCTTTCAGGTCAATCCGTTGGACAGAGCCTGCACCAAACGCACCATTCTCTCCGAATTAGCTAGAATCTTTGACCCATTGGGTTTTTTGACGCCGCTTACATTCGCGGCTAAGCGATTGATCCAGCAGCTCTGGATTCTCAAATTGGAATGGGACGAGAAGCCCCCTTCGGAGATATGTTCTGGGTGGGAAAAATACAAGTCGGAACTCCCGGCGCTAACCTCCGTTCGCGTACCTCGTACTATCGCAGCGGACAACGTAGTCCGGCGAGAAATCCACGGATTTTGCGACGCGAGCGAGCAAGGCTACGGAGCCGTCGTATATATTAGGATCGTTACCGAAAACGGCGTCGTGATTCGAATGCTTAGCGCTAAATCAAAGGTGGCCCCGCTTAAGGCTGTCACACTGCCGAGACTCGAGCTGTGCGCGGCGGTTCTGCTTTCAAAATTGCTAGAATATATCGGAGGCATCCTCCGGCCTGAGGTCGCGATCGACGCAACATACGCCTGGTCAGATTCAGAGGTTGCCTTTGCCTGGATACGCTCCGCTCCACACCGTTGGAAAACGTTCGTGCGTAATCGCGTCGCCCGCATCCAGTCCAACACAGATATCTCTTGCTGGAAACATGTCGACACAAAGTCTAACCCAGCCGACTGTTGCTCAAGGGACTTGTTCCCGCAGGAGTTAGTGGACCACCCGATTTGGTGGACTGGCCCTGCGTGGCTAATTAAATTTGAACCTTCTCCAAAAACGATATCGGAAGTCGATAATCTTCCTGAAGAGGAGGAAAAATTACGCGTCTTTGTCTCCGCGAATCCTGATGCCGTGAACTCTGCCGCTGTTATTGACTCGCTTCTCGATCGCTTCTCGTCATTAGATAAATTAGTTAGAGTATTTTCTTATTGTTTGCGTTTCGTCAACCGACTTAAATCAGATTCGCTCCATAAAACTTTAGTTGTAGACCAAATTGAATTCCATTCGACTTTACTATATCTCATTAGATTTGTTCAATTTTGTTGCTTTGCAGAGGATCTCGACAGACTAAAGCACAAGCAGAAGTGCTCGAAACCTCTTCGAAAACTCGCGCCCTTCTTGGATGCGCGCGGAGTCCTCAGGGTGGGCGGTAGACTGACCCATTCCGCGATTCCGTATGAGGCCAAGCACCCGGCACTGTTACCTAACAAACATCGGCTCACGGAACTCATAATCGAGCGCACCCATCGTCTACACTTGCATCCGGGGCGCCGAGCGCTACAATATATCCTATCGCAAAATTTCTGGATTCAGGGAGCCCAACAGGCCATTAAACGTTGTCTGTCGCGATGCTATCAATGCTTTCGGTTCGGGCGAACCCTCGTACTATGCAACCGCCCATGGCGGACCTGCCTCTAGATCGCGTGCGCCAGGCTAAGCCCTTTTTAATCGCCGGAGTCGATTATGCCGGGCCATTCTTAATTTATCATCGTCGTTCTCGCGGAGCGACCGCGTTTAAGGCCTACGTTTGCCTGTTTGTTTGTTTTGCCACGAAGGCAGTTCACTTGGAACTCGCATTCTCTCTATCCACCGAATCGTTCCTGTCGGCTCTGAGGCGCTTCATTGCTAGGCGTGGCCGCTGTTCGCGGATGTATAGCGATTGCGGCACGAACTTTGTCGGAGCTTATCGGGAGCTCATCAGTTGCATGCAAGCCGCCTCGGAACGAGAACAGATTCGATGGTTGTTTAACCCTCCCTCTGCGCCACACTTCGGTGGCCTTTGGGAGGCCGGGGTCAAATCTATGAAGACCCATTTAAAACGCGTCGTGGGAGCGCAGATCCTCACCGTAGAGGAATTCGGCACTCTTATAACGCAAATAGAGGCCATCCTAAACTCCCGGCCTCTGTGCCCTACTAGCTCCGATCCTAATGACCTCGAGGTACTCTCGCCGGGGCATTTCCTCACCTTGGAGCCCCTCGTAGCGGTTCCGTATCCGGACCTGGAGCCAGTGCCGATAGGTAGACTTGATCGGTGGCAACTGGTGCAACACTTGCACCAACAATTTTGGAGGCGTTGGCATGAGGAGTATTTGCACACTCTGCAGCAGCGACCGAAATGGTTAAAGTCATTACCTGATCCGGTGCAAAAGGACACGCTGGTCCTATTGAAAAATGAAAACGCCCCTCCCCTTCAGTGGAAGCGAGGGCGAATAACGGAGCTGCACCCGGGTCGCGACGGCATCTCTCGGGTCGCCACAGTGAGGACAGCGGATGGCCCTCTCACTCGTCCTCTGGTGAAATTGTGTCCCTTGCCGATGGACAATTCACCAGAGGACGACCAATAAAATTTAAAAATATTTTGTATTTTGGTGGGCGGTATGTTTGGCGTATTGCCTTGCAAGTATATATATTTTATAGCATTTAATTTTCTCCTTGCTTTTGTTCAGTTGTAGAATTATTATAGTTGTTTTATTAAACTCGTTTAGCATATATTTAGTTATTAGTTTACTGTTTGTTAATGTTCGCGAGACGTCGGTGGATCGCGATCGGGATTTGTAAATATGCGACTCATCAATCGGTGCTGCCACCGTTTATCCACCGACGGCAGCGAATTACCCCCAAAAAGGGAGCAAGTACTCGCTCGCGGCACGTTGCAGGACCGCGAGCGGCACTCATCGTCAAACGCGCTCAACGTAAAGGAGCTCTTGAACGCGCATCAAGACTTTCGGGCCGCCCAACCGCGCTCTCTCCCGCCTTGGGAAACGATCTCTCGCCTGCCTCATTGCTTGTGCCTGCTTGTGCCTGCCTTTTGCTTGTGCTTGATTGTGATCCTGGAGACCTGTTGCATCCGCCTGCACGAATAACAGGGCAGAATCTGACCGCTCAAAGACAGGACGAGGAGCGGAACGAGGATCGGAGGAGCACCGGAGAACGACGGGCGACCAAACGGTGAGTCGCTTTTTCGTTGCATGCGCATACTCGCTTTTTCGCTATAAAATTAGTCGTGAGGGGATTATCAATACCCCCCTCTGGTCCTTTGAACAAAACTTAGAAAATCTCGCCCCCCGGGGATAGCATAGACCCCCCCGCACAATAATTATTTTCTATATGTATTAATACGCGTATTTTTCAACATATTAAACTGCGCGCCGATTATTTGTCAGACTTAAAACACAGCTATTGTTGGAACATTAGAAATTCCCTCTTCCTTCCCTAATTAAATCGATATCGATTTATTATTAAAAATCACTGTAAAAACTTATTGCGAAAAATATTACCCCAGCCAGGGTTCGAACCTGGAATCTCCCGCATTCCGTTTGGGCGTCTTACCAATTCGACTACCGGGGCATGTGGTAATATTTATCGCAACAACCGGATAACAATAATTTGAACATCTTTCTCAGGCGACGTGAATAAACAATATATGTTAAGACCGTTAAGATATAAATCAATACAAAGGAAATAGCCATACGGTCCAAGTTTGGATCTTAGGCAGCTCAATATAATTATTTTCTATATGTATTAATACGCGTATTTTCCAACATATTAAACTGCGCGCCGATTATTTGTCGAACTTAAAACACAGCTATTGTTGGAACATTAGAAATTAGGAATTATTGTTGGAATTATTGTTGGAACATTAGAAAGACGTTCAAATTATTGTTATCCGGTTATTGCGATAAATATTACCACATGCCCCGGTAGTCGAATTGGTAAGACGCCCGAACGGAATGCGGGAGATTCCAGGTTTGAACCATGGCTGGGGTAATATTTTTCGCAATAAGTTTTTACAGTAATTTTAATATTAAATCGATATCGATTTATTAGGGAAGGGAGAGGGAATTTCTAATGTTCCAACAATAGCTGTGTTTTAAGTCCGACAAATAATCGGCGCGCAGTTTAGTATGTTGGAAAATACGCGTATTAATACATATAGAAAATAATTATATTGAGCTGCCTAAGATCCAAGCTTGGACCGTATGGCTATTTCCTTTGTATTGATTTATATCTTAACGGTCTTAACATATATTGTTTATTCACGTCGCCTGAGAAAGACGTTCAAATTATTGTTATCCGGTTATTGCGATAAATATTACCACATGCCCCGGTAGTCGAATTGGTAAGACGCCCGAACGGAATGCGGGAGATTCCAGGTTCGAACCCTGTGTGGGGTAATATTTTTCGCAATAAGTTTTTACAGTGATTTTAATATTAAATCGATATCGATTTTATTAGGGAAGGGAGAGGGAATTTCTAATGTTCCAACAATAGCTGTGTTTTAAGTCCGACAAATAATCGGCGCGCAGTTTAATATGTTGGAAAATATGCGTATTAATACATATAGAAAATAATTATATTGAGCTGCCTAAGATCCAAGCTTGGACCGTATGGCTATTTCCTTTGTATTAATTAAAATGGTGTATTTGTAAAAATTGGAATTGAGCAATTTTTTATTACCTAATTGTGCATTTGTTATTTTTAATTCTTAATTTTAACTGACTCATTAATAAAATTTTTATTAAATTTCCGCTAATTGTAAGAGAAAATTGTCTTATGGCACTGCTGATTCATCTTTTTCCGGAATGTCCTACATATACATATATACACACATATTTATAGTATAATATTACTATATTAAAAATGATTAAATGTGAAAAAAAACACATTTTATTAAATAAGATTATTAAAAGATATAATATTAGATTGGTAAAAGGAGCTATGTACGGTTGATGTTTATAACGCGACAATTTAACTCCTATATTGCTTAATGAATATCTTTCTATATTGTGCCAAGCCATTTCTATCGATTCCTCCTATTTATGACCAGCTGTCTGTTAATAGGAACATGGTGCAAGTGTAAGTGCAAGAAAGCAAAGTCCAAAATTAAGATAGAGGCTTGGTGGTAATTTTAATTAAAAAATAGGAGTGTGTGCGTTGAGAGTTGTAATTAACTGTGTAAATCGTAAAGAAATAACTTGTCCTAGCCAATTTATCCGCCAAAATCGTGTCAAACATTATTTATATGCAACGTATGTATATGTATATAATCTCATATTTTTGGAAGACATCTAGAGGTACTTCGAGTAAAAAGAGATAAAATTTGGATGACAATGAAAATAATAGGCCGCCAGCTAAAAAGAAGTATTGTTTCACTGATTGTGAGTAATCTAAAATACACGTTCCGTTTTTGTATTAAACATATATTTCTTCTATATAATATATACATATATTTACATGCTTTATATATTATTATATAATTTTTTAATATAATATATATTTTATTTTTTATATGATAATGTTCCTGTGAGATTGATACAGTATATTCGTAACATGTTAATGTGTATTATTATTAAAGACATATGCAGAGAAAAGTTATGTGCTAAAAATACCTCAAGTAATATGATAAGAACATGAAAATTATTTTTTGTAAGCATCATCTTCGAAGGAGATGCAATGTAGTGTTGGTTATTAATAAATTTAATTTTCAGACTTACAAGATATTGAATTATAATATGTTATTATAAAACCTTGAAAAAATCGAAGTAATATATTTGTACTTCAAAAAAACCTAAGTAACAAGTGGTACACGTAATTATCTTTGTACCTCGAAAAAAACTTAAGTAACAGGTGGTATACGTAATACCTTTGTACCTCGAAAAATAAGATATACTGTTCATATAAGATGCGTAATATTACAAAAAGGCATGATATCCGTACAAAATTACCTTTTACAAAAAGGTAAAAAAAGACGCCAAGCACGCGTGGTGTACCTCGAAAAAATCGAAGTAATATATTTGTACCTCGAAAAAATCCAAGTAATACCTTTACCTCGAAAAAATCGAAGTAATATATTTGTACCTCGAAAAAATCCAAGTAATATCTTTATTTAAAAAAAAATACAACCCAAGTGACATCACAAAATTGTGTTACCTTTTATTCAATCCCAGTAATTGTCTACAAAAGAAAAGAAATAATATCTGTAAATTGCGCCAATTATAAAGAAAGAATATATATATTGTCTTAAAAAATAATTGTTGCACTACTTTGATGAAAAATCTTTACATTGTGTCAATTAGAAAAACAATGTATAATAACAATTTTATAAAATTAAAATTTTTTATTTAAATCCAACATGGAAATATAAGATATTTAAACACAAAGTTTATATTTGTATTTTTTAGTGGATATAACAATTTCATAAAATTAAAAATTTTTTAATTCAACAAGGAAATAAAAGGTAATTAAACAATACAAAGTTTACAAGTTTATATATGTATTTTTCAATAAAATAAAACATTTAATTACAAACAATTACAGACAGAGGTCTGAGAGTTATAAACAATTATAACATCACAAAATAAACATGTTTTATTAAAATTAATACATTTTTCTTGTAAAAAAAACTTGGCGCTGCTAGACCTCGAAATATAATAAAGTACTATAATTTCAACTGAATAAGGACAACGATAAAAATAATTCAAGGAAGAATGCAATGGGAGTAATAATAATAATTATCAGCGTGTGTATGTGCGAGCGAGTGATACGGGCAGTAACGGCGAGTGATGCGACTAATAATTAAGTATAGGATAAGTTTAAAGTTTTAAGGCGTGCGTTAAATATTGTGAAAACGATTAGAATTAAGTATGGGATAAGTTAACGTTTGTAAGGTGTCCGTTATATATTGTAAAACAATTAGAATGAAGTATAGGGTAAGTTTACATTTGTGAGGCGTGCGTTGTCACAGCGATTATACGAAGTAGGTTTAAGATTACAATTCTTTAGTATATAAGTTTCATTGTAAAAAAAGCTTCTTGTAATTTTAATTTGTATCTAATGTAACTTGACCTAGTACTTTATTATATTTTGAGGTCTAGCAGCGCCAAGTTTTTTTTACAAGAAAAATGTATTAATTTTAATAAAATATGTTTATTTTGTAATGTTATAATTGTTTATAACTCTCAGACCTCTGTCTGTAATTGTTTGTAATTAAATGTTTTATTTTATTGAAAAATACATATGTAAACTTGTAAACTTTGTATTGTTTAAGTACCTTTTATTCCCTTGTTGAATTAAAAAATTTTTAATTTTATGAAATTGTTATATCCACTAAAAAATACAAATATAAACTTTGTGTTTAAATATCTTATATTTCCATGTTGGATTTAAATAAAAAATTTTAATTTTATAAAATTGTTATTATACATTGTTTTTCTAATTGATACAATGTAAAGATTTTTCATCAAAGTAGTGCAACAATTATTTTTTAAGACAATATATATATTCAAACAAATAAGTAACACATTAACTTCGCCAGTGATTAAACCAAATTGAGAATATTAATCGACGATTACTGGCAATCACGATATACGCGTTTTTAAGATTTGAAATTTATTATAAACTAATAAATTTTTCACATCCTTTTTGTGTATTTCCAAGTACACGAATTTCCAACCTACTAAACTGCGTGCCAACCGATTTGTCAGACTTTAAAACACAGTTTCGTTGAAGAATTAAAAATCCCCTACCCCCCTGATTGAAAGAAATTATTGCGAAAAATATTACCTCAGCCAGGGTTTGAACCTGGAACCTCCCGTATACCGTGCGGGTGTCGTGCCAATTTGACCACTGAGGCTGTGATAATATTAGTCGCAATAATACATATTAAGGTGACTAAGTAATAATAATAAGATGGAACACCGATATTTCAGTCAACGGTGTAAATTCAAACGAATAAGTAACACATTAACTTCGCCAGTGATTAAACCAAATTGAGAATATTAATCGACGATTACTGGCAATCACAATATACGCGTTTTTAAGATTTGAAATTTATTATAAACTAATAAATTTTTTAAATCCTTTTCGTGTATTTCCAAGTACACGAATTTCCAACCTACTAAACTGCGTGCCAACCGATTTGTCAGACTTTAAAACACAGTTTCGTTGGAGAATTAAAAATCCCCTACCCCCCTGATTGAAAGAAATTATTGCGAAAAATATTACCTCAGCCAGGGTTTGAACCTGGAACCTCCCGTATACCGTGCGGGTGTCGTGCCAATTCGACCACTGAGGCTGTGATAATATTAGTCAGTTGACAACAGAGCGGAACTGATTGACCGAATAAATGCTGCGTTTCAACAAATCCGAAACAACCCTGCCATACTCGACAGAGTTGGACAATCAATGCTGCGAAGGTGTCAAGAATGTAATGAGGTACAGGGCAGGCAATTTGAACAGCTATTATTGTAAATTTTCAGAACATGCAAAAAAAAAAATTTTTATTTGTTTAAAACATTTTACCGGAAATCTGACTTTTCGGATGCATAACTCTTTAAGGTTGCGTCAGCGACCATATGTTTCTTAACAAAAAATGATCCTCTCTGTGTGACCTATCATTCCTCAAAGTTTGTCGGTGAGGTCTTGGGACACCCTGTATATTACTTCGATTTTTTCGAGGTACACCACGCGTGCTTGGCGTCTTTTTTTACCTTTTTGTAAAAGGTTTTTTTATTACGCGTAGAAACTTGCCGTTACGCATAATTCCTACGTTTTTCTACGTCTAATTACAACTTATTTGGCAATTATTACATGCGCTCAAATAGGATAATTTTAATTTAAGATTTGAAGAAATAATATTGTTTCACATTTGAAAATTTTTTGAATATTTGAAAAACATACATCTTACTTTGCAAAATATAGTTTTATATATTTATATCATCGCAGCAATGTTGCTAGCGAAGATATGTCTCGTGGATGTCATGATTTTGCACGCTTTTTTTTTTTTTTTTTTTAGAGTAGATCCGTTGTCTCACGATGCGGTACCCAGGATATGACCTACAACCCGCATATAACATAGAAATAGATTGAATATGCTTAATAATTAGATTCTTGGAAAAACGCTTGGCTCTAGAGGATAGAGTTTGGAGAAAAACTTGCAAAAAACCCATGTCAAAGCTAAATAAAAAAGGGGGAAAGAAGGAGCAGGGATAACGGGAAGTTAATATATACAAGAATATATTACATCTGGTCCTGCAAGAAGTGCTTGGGAAGTCTACATCTAATATTCATAGGAATCAAGAGACACGGTAGTGTCTCGCGCCAAGTACGCGCGGAGCGAGACAGCCGTGGCTCTATATACGCGACGCAACGAGTTGCGAGTACCCGAGATTTTTAGATCTCGATAACCAGTGAACGGATCAAGTTCTAACTAGGCTTATCGTAAAGCTTGGACCAAATTTATATAAGAAAAGTGTTTTTATTTTTCCGCTACGTGCCCTACGAGCGGAGATATTACGATGCATAGGATAAAGTGTGAAATTTTCAATTAAGATACGTCATCGTCGTCGTCCCAGATCGTGACTTTCACACTCTCGCCACGGCGCGCCGTGGCGCCACGGGTAGCGCGTCACTTTCACAATCTTGACGTTAATGGCGTTATTTTTCATTTTAGAGCAACAAAGTGTCGCCAGCGGTGCACTTGGTGTACTAAGTGCAGTTGCACTGCCGGTGGACTTGGTGTACTGAGTGCAGTCGCATTGCGGGCGCCCCGCGGCCTGGCCGCTGGCGGTGTATGACAGCGCGGAGCGAGATAACCTACGCGGCTGGATCGACTCGGGCTTTGCGCGATTCGGGAGTGTGTGTGTAGTGAAAAACGTTCAAGTCCGGTTCGCGAATTAAGCTCGCCGAGCCGGACTCGCGAGTCAGTCGTACAAAAATAATGGGCCGCTTTAGACGTCTGCGTCATCGAGAAATATTCCGTCCGCGTCGAGGTTATATGGCTTACGATGTTTACGTGTGCGTTCAGTCGGGGCTCGTGCAGTGATAACGTGCAATGTGTGATAAACTATCGTAAGTAAACTATATCGTGCGTGATAATAAACTCACGCTCTCTCTCGCTCGCTTGCTCGCTCTCTCTCGCTTGCTTGCTCGCTCGCTTAATCTCGTCTCTTACGAGTTAAAGTGAGGTAATTTATATCCTCTAAATAAATCGCGAGAGAGATCGATCGAGTCATCATCTTCACACGCGTCAAAGTGAGTGACCTAGTTTACACCCAGCCGTCCAATCCCGATTCACTCCGAAGTAAACTGACGTTTACACTGAGTTTGCGCTACTCCGCTGAAGAAAGACGATTGAAGTAGATCGAAATTAACCCGTTTACACCTAAGAAATTTCACTTCTCTACGGAGTGAATCGGGATTTGACAGCTGGGTGTAAACAAGGTCAGTGAGGTTAACGTGTGATGTCACATTAGGTGCGTTCCACTTAACGCTCACAACGCTCGTGAGCATCATTGGTCCTTGTTTAACATTTGACAAACAATAAGGATGAAATGATTCTATGAGCGTTGCGAGCGTTAAGTGGAACGCACCCATTGACACCGCAGGGAGGATTGATTCGAACAATCCTTTAGGCTTATAAATACAGTACTCGCTCTGCTTTCATGTTGATCGTTTCTCAAGTCTGCTTTACAAAATATGCTTCCCGGAAGAAGTGGAAACATTATTTATTAATTTCTTATTCAATAAAGTTACTAATTTATTGTATACGTTTCTTTGATAGCGATCTGTCTGATGGTGTTCTGGGTTTTGATTGCGAATGGGTCAAAGAGAGACCCATCTATCTGTTACAACTGGCTACTATCAATGGAGTAGTTGCTTTGTTTCGCATCGGAAAGATTGGATACATTCCACCTAAGCTTAAGGTAACGTTTTGAATAGTTCATGATCAGATTATCCGCAACTATGCATAACATTGAATTTTAATAACATTACATTTATGCCTTCAGGAATTATTAGCTAGTATGCACATTCTTAAAGTGGGAATCGCCTCGTTCGAAGATGGGCAGAAGATTGTAAAAGATTATGGATGTAGAGTTAATGGAACTCTTGATCTAAGAACCTAACTGAAAGTCTTAATCTACCGAGCCGGAAAAGTTTAGCTGCCATGAGTTTAGAAGAATATCTTCATTGAGATGGACAAAATGATAAAAATCAGGTGTGGTGACTGGGATGCTAGAACCTTAACCGACGAACAAGTTGCGTATGCTGCTTGTGATGCGCTTGCATCTGTTATATAATTTATCATAAAGTAAGAAGTTTAAATCTTCCTTTTTAACGTAATTTTAAGTTGTGCTTCTTAATGCCTGAATTTTATTTGCAGATAAGGTATTCATTATAATGGCAGAGATTAGGAATGTACTTATATAATATATTTAGTAGTGATATAAATGTATGGATTTATGATGTACCTGCTAGAATAGTCGATACGAGGTATAAAACTTTAGAAATTATATAAATTATAGTTTAAAATTTTACACATGTAATAGAAAAATATGCACATAAATGTATGTCTGTTTAAGGTTCAAGGTTCAGCGATCACCAAGTGTGGATAGTATTACTAGCAATAATGTTCTAAATACCGAGAGTAAATCAGTAGTAGTAGATAAATACACTATTAACGATCGTAAAAATGTGATACCTACAAGAATTAAACCGTCATAATTGTTATTTACAAGCGCCTGATGGAGATATATTGTGTACATGCGATCGCAAGAAAGCAGAGTGGTATATTACGAAGAATTTAGGAAAACTTGTGGATACAGATCCATATACGTTGAGATTAAATTTCGAGCCATCTGGCCGAGCATTGGGAGAGGTTGGACAATATTATACACAGGTAAAACTTAATCAATGTGTAGTCTGTGGAAACACCGAGAAATTTATTAGGAAAAATATTGTGCCGCTAATGTCCCTCTTTTGGATTATTGAACTCAAAATGCGATAACTCCAGTTGATGTTAGTCCCATAAATGCTTCCAATCGCACACATAATTTATTGTCAAGATATGTCATTGCCAATTTCGACGGATTATATCTCCTCCGCGAGGCAAAGTTTGATCGATCAGTGCTACTGTTCTAATGAATATGTACTTGAAAGGGGCGGAAGCGAAGTTCGTTATTATTACTTTCATCATATTAATTACATTGTTATAACTGGGCCAAATATTTGTATAAATTATGAAATGGCATAATATTGAATTTCTAAATTAATTCATTATTTAATTCATGTAAACGAGTTCTATTTTTTTACATTAATATCTACTTAATTAAATATTAAAAATTTACATTGTTTTCTTGCACAAAAGTTTCAACGCAGGTATTTATCACGAAAATGCGCGATTATAATTTTTGCAGATTTTTTATATTTAAAATTATTTTCTTTTAAAAAAAATGGTAATAATATTAAAGAAAACAAGAACGGACAAATTTCTTTTTTATCTATTGCAAAATTCAAGTTTTACACGGTATTGCACAAACGATAGATTGCATACATATACAGTGTATACGCGTGTCACGAATAATATAGGAATATAAATTAACTCTTTGATGACTTTTTAATTAATTTTTTGAATTCTATTGAGTTCTATTTAAATTAGAAGGTTATTTAATATTTGGAGTTATTAATTTAATCAGAATTATATATGTGAAAATATCAATTAATATAAATAAACAAGAGTACTTTTTTCAATTAATCTTAGTATAACTTTTCCGATCAAAATTTTACTTGATTTTCAATTACGCAAAGTTACTAACAATAAAATGGATATGATTGTTAACGTGCTATACACTGTATGTCAGTTTCCGGGATGCTCTGCATACTCTATTTGCAAAGTAATTAATTACGCTCTCTGTTGCTCAAAAAACAAGATGTGTGTGTGTGTGTGTGTATTATATGTGTAAATATGCCATAATTAATGTGATTCGAAGAATATATATGATACATATAGAAGTATATAACTTGCAATTCGGTGGAATGCAGCATGCCGACTAGCGATCGTAGACGAGAATGCATTGGTCATATACAGGGTGTTTTGCGCGTAAGAAAACCATGGAAAAAATCGAATGCACACAGTCACGAGTTATAAAACTAACGTGCCTCGGAGTAAATTTAATATAATGTACAAACTTTAAAATTATCGTGCGAACATTATTTGCTACACTGTATTACGGTTAACAATGCTGTGGAACTTATATAGCTTGCGTTTTCGTTTAATGCAAAATTTTTAGAAACACGTTCGGCAACTTTCATTAAATTTTATATAAAAGAGATTAGGAATACTAAGGAATTTCGAGGTCTACCACGAAAAAATTCAAATAAGATAATGGAATTGATTGAGAAAAGTAAAATATATGAAGTCAGCGCATATAAACTTTTGTCACCATTTCAACCAGATAAATTTACATTGGCTAATATGTAATTCATATGATATTGCGATTTTAAATATCTACAAATATATTCTAGCTTTTAATTCTTATATAGAATAGTGTTCCTTTTAAAGAGCGCCTTTTATTAATTACATAACGTTATTCTTTGTAAAACATTGAGTCTAAAAATCCTGAACCATCTTTGTTGTATAATACTATATAATATACTTAATACAGCAGTAGTTATTAAGTATATTGATGGATGGTCCATATCGCGAAGAAATCATCCTGACAAATATTATCGTTTATGTAGTAAAACGGAAAGAGCATTGTTGTAACGACTTGAGCTGAATGACAGTAAGTGTGACTGTGCGTTTGTTAAGAGGGAACTGTTGTCAAGTACTTCAATCTATACTAAAGAAATCAGTGTATTTGTATAGAATTATTGCGTCGGACTTAAGAGTTTTATTTACAACATAAATATCAATATGTGATCTAGATATGGTAAAGTGTACGTAATAACGCATAAAAATTTCAACTTATTTTGACATAATAATGCAAGAAAGAAACTCATATGACTTTTTGCTTTTGATACTATATACATGTATTATTGTACTATATACGTTTATATATTTGAAGGTTATTTCTACAAATCCTATAATAATTTATTCTACATAAAATAATCATTATATATAGACTAAAATTATAAATATTATTTAAATCCAGAATTTGATTAGGAATTATAATAATTATATTGAATACTGTTAATATATTATAGTGTCTGAATATATATTCTATAATTTTAATACATTTATATACATACATACATGTTATTAAAACTAATAATATGTTTATAGATTATTACATAAAACGTTATTATAAGATATATAAATAAATTGATATAAAGAAAATTCAAAAGACGATACTATGTTAATTATTAATAAATAACCTCGGTTGTACCTTCTAGGGTTAATAAAGCCATTAGTAAATTATATTTGTAAGAAAATTGATGTTTGAATCATAAAATAAAACCGTTTTGCGTTATGTAAAAACCTTGAAAAAATCGAAGTATTATATTTGTACCTCGAAAAAACCTAAGTAACAAGTGGTACACGTAGTTATCTTTGTACCTCGAAAAAAACTTAAGTAACGGGTGGCATACGTAATACCTTGAAAAATAAGATATACTGTTCATATAAGATGCGTAATATTACAAAAAGGTATGATATCCGTACAAAATTACTTTTTACAAAAAGGTACAAAAAAAGGCCAAGCACGCGTGGTGCACCTCGAAAAAATCGAAGTAATATATTTGTACCTCGAAAAAATCTAAGTAATATCTTTACCTCGAAAAAATCGAAGTAATATCTTTACCTCGAAAAAATCGAAGTAATATATTTGTACCTCGAAAAAATCGAAGTAATATCTTTACCTCGAAAAAATCGAAGTAATATATTTGTACCTCGAAAAAATCAAAGTAATATTTTTACCTCGAAAAAATCGAAGTAATATATTTGTACCTCGAAGAAATCCAAAAGTTATATCTTTATTTTTAAAAAATATTACAACCCAAGTGACACATCACAAAATTGTGTTACCTTTTATTCAATCCAAGTGATTATCTATTAAAAAAAAAAAGAAATGATATCTTTAAATTGCGCCAATTAAAAATTTTTAAATCCAACAAGGGAATACAAGGTATTTAAACAATATGTATTTTTTAATAAAATAAAAGATTTAATCACAAACAATTACGGACAGAGGTATAACAATACAAAATAAACATGTTTTATTAAAATTAATACATTTTTCTTGTAAAAAAAAACTTGGCGCTGCTAGACCTCGAAACGTTTCTTTAGTATATAAGTTTTATTGTAAAAAAAAGTTTCTTGTAATTTTAATTTGTACTTAATGTAATTCGACATAGTACTTCATTATATTTCGAGGTCTAGCAGTGCCAAGTTTTTTTTTACAAGAAAAATGTATTAATTTTAATAAAACATGTTTATTTTGTATTGTTATACCTCTGTCTGTAATTGTTTGTAATTAAATCTTTTATTTTATTAAAAAATACATATTGTTTAAGTACCTTGTATTCCCTTGTTGGATTTAAAAATTTTTAATTGGCGCAATTTAAAAATATCATTTCTTTTTTTTTTAAATAGATAATCACTTGGATTGAATAAAAGGTAACACAATTTTGTGATGTGTCACTTGGGTTGTAATATTTTTTAAAAATAAAGATATAATTTTTGGATTTCTTCGAGGTACAAATATATTACTTCGATTTTTTTGAGGTAAAGATATTACTTCGATTTTTTCGAGGTACAAATATATTACTTCGATTTTTTCGAGGTACAAATATATTACTTCGATTTTTTCGAGGTAAAGATATTACTTCGATTTTTTCGAGGTAAAGATATTACTTGGATTTTTTCGAGGTACAAATATATTACTTCGATTTTTTCAATAATATATATCGGCAAACCCAAGAGATTTGTTTTGTATAACAAAGCCTTGTGCCAGACGGAGTCAAAGGCTTCCCTCATAGAAAAGTATTACTGAAGTACTCAGTAATAAATTACTGAGTTTAGTAATTTTTTACTGGCGATTAGTATTTTATTCTTGTATTTCAGTAGTTGAACTACTGGCAAATGAGTAATGTGTAGTAGTATTAGTAGTTTTTCGGGGATCCGAAGTACTGATACAAGTACTTCAGTATTTGCTTATATAGTAAAAAAGTACTGAAGTATTAGAGATTCTAGTAGTTAAGCTTAGACGTGAAGTACTGATAGAATGAGTAAGTAGTTTTCCTATAGTAATTCATTACTTGGTCTAGTACTTAAGTACTGGTATATATGAGATTCAACACTGGGGCGGCAAACGCCCGAAGTACTGAATTCATATAATTCATTGTCCTTAAGGATCGACAGGAGTCATTTATTACTAGAATCGTAAAATCCGTATTATGGCATAAATTATTCACTTACAATAATGATTTAAAAAAACATTTATTTAACATTTATTCAACATTAATTTAATATTTATTTTATATTAATTATTCATTTGCAATAATAATTTTAAAAAACATGTATTTAACATTTATTAAACATTATTTGATATTTATTTTACATAAATTTTTATTTAAAATAATAATTTAAAAAAACATTTATTTAACATTTATTCGGCAATAATATAATATTTATGGAATATTGATTATTTATTTGTAATAATAATTGGAAAAAACATTTATTTAACATTTATTTGACATTAATTTAATATTTATTTTATATTAATTATTTATTTGCAATAATGATTTAAAGAAAACGTATATTTAACATTTATTTGACATTAATTTAATATTTATTTTACAATAATTATTTATTTACTATAATAATTTTAAAAAACATTTATTTAATATTAATATTCACTTAAAATATTATTTAACAATAACTATTTAATTATAAGAAATCATCATTTTTTTGTTATTGTTTTGCTCTATAAATTATGTGGCGGTAGGGGCCTACGGTTATGACATGTAGACAATATATAACACTTACATTAAATTAAGAAGTAGTCTACCACGTAAGGCAGTTGGCTCACGATCCAGAGGTCCCGAGTTCGAATCCCACTAAGGTAAGTGTGTTTTTTAACACATTTAATCAGTTACAAATACTTATTTTCAGATGGAATCATCATAGGCTGCATCTTAAGAAACAAAAGTTAAAAAGTAGTAATAAAATTTTGAAATAAATATAATTTTTTTGTATTTTGGGTGAATGTCGGAAATAGGTATGTGTCTGCCGTAGCTAAATAAGTGTCTGCCGTAGCTAAATTTTTGTGACCCTTACCTAACTTACGACTAAAATTTAGCTACCGCACACAAATTCTTGCTGCCGTAGCTAATCTTTTCTTTCCGTGTAGTTCTGTGTAATAAATTATACTCCCAGTAATCCAGTACTACCCAGTATTTCTGAAGTACTGGCCAAAATAATACTGCCAGTATTTACAGTAATTTGTTACTGAGTACTTCAGTAATACTTTTCTATGAGGGATGTCAATAAGACGTCGGAAAGACGTCGAAATCTTAGATCGATTAGACATCTAAATATGGACCGTTTTTAGGTCTATATAGATCTTAATTTACATTAGACGTAGATGGTAGATAGATGTTAGCTCTAGACGTCTATTTGACGTCGGATCGACGTGACTATTCTGGCTGGGTTATGATGATCAAACATATTTGTTATAAATAAAGTTAGTTGTTAGTAGTTGCAAAACGTATACGACATATGCATACGCGCGCCAAAAGATCGTAAATATAACCTAAAATTAAAAATCCGAATACTATGATTGGTTGGCAACAGGCACAGAATTTCCAACGTGACGAAAATCCTGTGTCTATTCGCAGTGTGCGGAGAGACTAATGCTGCCGCCGATATCGCACATTTTGCTGGACTAGCTGTTAAATATTCGAGCTACGTAACCGTTATAACCTCTGTCGTTAAGTAACTTGAATTAGGAGTTGAATGGCGGACGCGAAACGGGACGGTCGTGGCTAGAACAAAGAGAGTAGTAGAAAGATAAAGTTTGGTGTTTGAGGGAGATTGTGGTTTGTCGGGGGTGTGTAGTGTAGTAAGGGGGTGTGCAAGGAGAGTAATTAGAGGGGTAATTAAGTCCCCCGTCGGTGGGGGGACAAAGCGTAAAGCATGCCGAAAGAAAGTAAGAGTAGGGGGGATGGAAATTTTGGCGGGAAGGAGAGAAGAATCGAGAACGTGCAGAAGAAGGAAAGAGGAACGGATGGAACAGTGATCGCGAGCTATAAAGAGCTGAGAGCAATAGATAAAGATATTAATCGGAAAGACAAAGGAAACGAAATGCAGTACGAGAATGAAATACGTGTCAATGAAGATCTGGCATCGTCAGACGAAGAGATGATTAACGAGGAGACAGACCACAAGGAAGATAGCTCAAACAAAGGCAGTGATGGCACTAACGTTAGTAAGAGTGAGAGGCAACACAAAGTATACGTGCAAGATAAAGGTAATCTAGTCGGATTTAGCAAAGATTCGCATAAGAAAGATAATGATAAAGAGTCTAAGGATAATATTAATTTCGAAACGGACTTTCAAGGTTATAAAGTAGTGAATTGTAAATTAAATGCGGATAAGATATGTAACAATAAAGAGATGAATAAGATAAAGATATTAGATGCGTTGCACAAAATAAAAAGTTTTCCGGATATTTTTGATATGGATCAATTTAACCTAGCCACCTTGAAATTTAAGAATATAGTAGATGCCAATTTGTGTTTGGAAAATATAGAAAAGGAGCTAAAAGGATATATGCAAGGATTCATAGATAATAGGACAATTTCGTGTAAAGGCGTGGTGGAAAACTGGCCGTTCGATATAACCAAGTTGTGGGAAGAACTAGTAGATAAGGAAAATATAATACAGATGGAATACATGACTCGAAGGAAATTAGATAAGGAAGACAATATGTACGTGATAGAAGATATGAAGAATATAATTATAACATTTAAAGGCAACAAGCTACCTGATAGGTTAGGAATATATGATAATATGGGATTTATAAGGGTCAGACCATATGTTGACTCGGTTAAACAATGCTACAAATGTTACAGATATGGGCATACGAAGGCGGTGTGTAAAAGCGAGGAGAGATGTGCTATTTGTGGAGAAAAGTTCCATGGTGCTTGTAATTTCGATGCCTGCTGCAGGAATTGTGGCGGCGAGCATAGGTCTACCTACAAAGGATGCCCGGTGTTTCTGGAAAACAGAGAGTTAAAGGTTATAATGGCATACAATAACGTGTCATTTCATGAAGCCAAGAGAATACAAGCAGGAAGAGAGAATAAGCCAGAAAGTGAGTATGATAGATTTGTCAAACCAGAAGCGTGGCCGGAATTACCTAGAGCTTACGCTAATGCGGTTAAGAAGATACCTATAGAGCAAAAGGAAAATAATAAGATTCCGTTACAGACTCAAAGTGCTATTCAAGTCAGAGCTATGCAGGCACAATCAAAGGTAAATGAAATGGATCGTAATAGGCAGTCTCGATATAAACCAATCAGTAAAGTAGATAGTAACCCAATATCACGGGTGATAGTTGAGAATAAGAATAAGAAATATTACAATAAATTTAATACAAGAGAAGAAGAAATAACAAAGGATAAAAGAGGTATTGCTTATAATGGTATAGATAGCGAAAGCGAAGAGGAAAGACTAACCAGAAAAAGAAGAAGAAGCGCTCTAGAGTGGCAGACATCAAATGAAGATTTATTAGGAGTAATAGTGAAGCTTATGGAGTCATCTAAAGAATTTAGAAATCTAATAATGAATATTACGCAACAAGCTATGCTACAACAGGACAGCGAAGGAGAAGTAGAGACAAAAAGGAAATTATGGCAGCCGGGAGCGAGACCAGCATTCAGAAATAGAAATGTAGGTACAGACGAGGAAGGTATTGAAAGAGATAGAATAGGAGTTAGAAGATATTGGAAGGAAGGTGAGATGCAGGTGCTAGGTAAAGTTCCAAACAAGAGAGTAATATATGGTTAAAATTTTTTTATGGAATGCGCGAGGGTTAGGTAATAAAAAGTACGAACTGGATGCTCATATAAAAGAATATGAGATAGTAATTATTACGGAAACAAAAGTACAGAATGGAAGTAGGATACACTTTTCGGGATATAATAAAGTTTATAAAGAAAGCAAGGGATGTAGCGGAGGCATTATGATTATTATCAGAGAAGGTATAGAGTATAAGGAAATACAGGATTTGCAGGTGAACTCGGGATCTTTTGATATATGTGGATTAAGAATAGTGAATATGACGGAAAAAATTAACATTATTGCGGTATACCGAAGACCAGGAAATAGAGAGGATCCTAGAGTATGGAATGATATAATAAGATTTGACAATGAGAATTGTGAATCAATGATAGTAGGTGATTTTAATGCACATAACGTATTATGGAATTGTAGAGATACGGATTGTAATAGAGAAAATTTGTATGAAAAGATGTTTAATGCAGGATACCTGTGTTTAAACGTGGATACTATGTCTAGAATGAATTATTGGAACCAGACAGCGTCTAACTTAGATCTTGTTTTTGCTACCGCTGGACTAATGGATAATATGGTTTATCAACAGATAAAGGATACATGGGGTTCGGATCATTTTCCTATCTGCATTGAGGTGTATTCAGAGATAGTGGTGTACAGGAAAATAACGAATCGATTATCGACTAAAAAGACGGATTGGGATAAGTACCTGGAATATATGCAGAGAGAGATTGACAGAATAGAACAAGAATGCGAAGGCAAGGATGTACAAGCAAGGTATAATATACTTACGGATGCTATGAAGCATGCAATTAACGTGGCATCAGATAAAGATAAAAACTATAAGAAGCCAATGTCTCCTGTACTTAGTGGAAGCAAGAAGGAAAAGCAGCCGGTCAGATGGTGGGATGAGGAATGTTCAAGTGCCTTAAAGGATAGAAGAAAAAAGTTAAAAGCATACTTAAGACATACGGAATCGAGACACGCGTGGTTCGAGTATAAAAGAGTAGAAGCACAGGCGAGAAAAATGTTGAAGAGGAAAAAAAGGGAGAGTTTCCAGAGCTTCTGTAATGGGATTACCAGATTCACTAGCTTGTCGTATGTGTGGAAAGTGATGAGGCTGTTCAAGAAAGGCAGAAGTAAGGTGGACTGGAATAAGTGGCAGACGAAAGATCGGGATCAGGTTATCAAGGAAGAAATAGATAAATTGTCGGCACCGGGAGTCTCCTTGGAAGAGGAAGCGGAAGAGGAATCAACAGGGGAAGAGAGTTACTTGAACATACCATTCACCATGGAAGAACTAAGCAGAGCGGTAGGCATGATTAAAAAGGATTCGGCACCAGGAAGAGATGGAATAGATTATAGAATGATTAAGCAGCTACCACAAGGTGCATTGAAGCTCCTGTTGAGGATATTCAATGATGTCTGGAGAGGTGATGGCTTCCCTAAGGAATGGAGGGAGTACCAGGTATTGTTTATAGACAAGATAAACAAAGAAAAAGTGAGACCAATATCGTTGTCATCGTGTGTCGGAAAGGTGATGGAGCGCCTGGTAAACGAGAGACTGGTGTGGTGGGCGGAGAAGAAGAGGAAGATTCATCCTTTACAAAATGGGTTCAGACGAGGTAGATCGTGTATAGAGAATCTGGTCAAGTTAATGGCAGATATTAGAACGGCTATGTATGGAGAGAGATATGGACTAGCGGCTTTCCTGGATGTATCGTCAGCATACGACAATGTACAAGGGCATATACTAAACAAGAAACTACGAAATATGAAATGCCCCAAGAGAATTAGAGATTTTATTGAAGAATGGCTAAAGGATAGAGAAGTTGAGTACATAATTAACAACAGGGACAAGGTGAAGAGAATATCGAGAAGGGGACCACCGCAGGGCGCTGTGTTGAGCCCTATTTTGTACGCATTAAACACGAACGATATTACGGTGGATGTTGGAGAGGAGGTTTGCGTGTTACAAGCGGTCAACATAGTGGCTAATAATTTGGAGCTGATAGGATTGGATCTGGAACCCAAGAAGACATCATTAGTAGAATTTTCAAAGAGTGGATATGTAGATAAAGCAATGGAGATAAGAGTAAAAGGAGTGAATATCCCGAATAGCGAAGAGTCAAAATTTTTGGGTATCCGGGTGGATAATCAGTTAACGTTTAAGAGTCAAGTGCAGGAGGTTAAAGCAAAAATCGAGAAAGCGAATTCTATACTAAGATATTTAAATAATGTTACTAGAGGATCGGATGATGGAACAGCATTAATGTTATACAAGAGCTTAGTACAATCGGTCGCTGATTATGGTTGCTTCGTCTATGCTCCGGCAACGGAACAACAGATTCTTAAGTTGGAAAGAGGACAATTCTTGGGACTAAGAACGGCAATGGGATATAGAAATTCTACACCAACAAATGTGATGCTGGCAGAAGCTAAGGTCAACAGGCTTAGAGATAGGGCGCGGATGCTAGCCATGAATTTTTGTAGCAAGATACAGAAATACGGTAACAGAGATATACAGACAAGTATAGATGAGCTGTGTAATAAGGAGCAGTTCATCAGATTGAGACACCCATATCTAAAGAAAAGTGTAATATCGGAGGCATGGGAGAGAGTTAGAACAATTAGCAGGCATTTGGGCCGGTTAAAGGAGTCCTATGAACTGTGGGACATAGCGTATGAGGCGCTCACGGAGGAAATTATTGTGGATATAGAAATAGGCAAATTATTGCTCCCGAGTAGGAGAACAAAACCCCTGACCAGCTTGGAAGACTTGGAATATAGGCAGAAGGACCTGGAATTCATAGAAGAATTTAGGGACAAATATGGAATGAACAACCCTTTGGTGATATACACTGATGGATCCAAGCCAGAGATTGCACCAGCCACAGGATCAGGAATAGTATTTGAGGAACGGAACGAGGCATTTTATGTCAGCCTTCCGAGACACAGTTCGTCGTATACAGCAGAAGCATTTGCAATTAAGGTAGCGCTGGAAAGAATCGAAGCAGACAAGGAGCGAGGAGATTTCATTGGAAAAAACGTATTAATACTATCAGATTGTCAGAGCGTGTTGAAAGCAATTAAGAACAATAGACTTGATGTATATAAAAATAAGTATGTACTGGAAATTAGAAGACGGCATCACAAAATAAAAAGGGAATATGGAATATCGATAATATACGGATGGATTCCGGCACACAGCGGTTTTGGAGGCAATGAGGCGGCGGATTATATGGCAAGGATGGGAGCCCAGGAGGAGGCGGATGAGAGCATCGAGGTTCCGATACAAGACTTTAGAGAAGTGTTCAAGCAAGAAGCATGGCAGAGGACACAGGAGACGATAGTCAGGGAGACTGAATACAAAGGAAGAGCATACTTTGACAGATACTTTGATGGAGATAAGAAAAAACCGTGGTTCCAGAAGATTAGAGCTGAAAGATATTTTTATTCGTTTATGAACAGAATTAGAGCTAATCACTATAACCTAAATGAGTCTTTGGCAAGGAAGGGGTATATTGATTCGTCGGAGTGTGAGTGTGGACATGAGAGGGAGGACATCGACCACGTGATATGGCAGTGCAGTAGATATGATCAGCAGAGAGAGAGGATGGGAGAGGAGTTGATGAAGCGAGGCATTGTGGGAACTGAGACAGTCGGGAGAATAATACAACGGGAGGATTGGCCTAAACTAGGAGTGATATACAATTTCGTAAAGAAGATAAAAAGAATAATTTAGTTTATCAACATTTGCGTCAAATGATCCAAAGGTAGGACCGAAGGCGCCTACGCTCTTAATCCAATAGGAGCACTTCCAAAAAAAAAAAAAAGTAACTTGAATTAATTTCACTAATAAAAAAATTGTCATTATATTACAAAACAGTTAAAATAGATTTTTTGTTATTTTTTTTTATTACGATGTACTCAGATGTACTAGAAAATAGGCGCTTTCCATTTACACTCAAGTGAGCTGAGTCACTCAGTTATGTGAGTACTTTAGACCGCAGTTTAGGCTCAGAATACTCAAATAAAACGTCAGTTGTTCTGTGAGTAAAAGGAACTTACCTGCTTATTTTGGTGACAAAGTTATCGCATAACAATACAAGTTCATAATCTCACTTTTTATGTGAGTCTATAAGGACACGGTCTCGATTGTGAATAAAAATTTAGTTGAATCTCTTGCCATCAGCATCAAAAGAAACGTGCAACAACTGAGTTATGATGTCATAAGTAAAAATTAACTGAGTTTTGATGTAAATAAAAAGCTACTAATAATCTGTCATTCCAGCGAGTCTATCAAATAATGCAAATTCCGGCCACCATGGCCGCTCTAAGTTCTATAGTATACCGCTATAGTGTACGCATTGCACGGACCAAATTGCCACCTCACTGAAGTTAGCTGGACAACTTCGACTAATGAAATTTTTTTTACGAATCGTTTGTTAATCGTTTGTTATTGATTGTTACTCATTAAAACATTTGTTAGTTAATAGTTTTTACGTAAACACGAAAATAATTTTTAGGGTTTATTTAGCCGGTAAATATAGAATTCTTTACAGTTTTTGTTTCAAAACGGGTTCAATCGATGCGAAATCGTTTGTTAGTTCCGCATAAACTAATTAAAACATTTGTTAGATCACGGTTTTGCTTAAAAAGGCGAAAAACTGTATATCGTTTAGCTGCCGGAGAGTAGGGGTGAGACGTAGAATATGTAGTGGTTTTCGAACGCATAATATCGATATATTCTTGGATTCTTGCAATAAAAGAAATATAGATTGCAAAAGTAGAGGTAACCTATTGTATTTGTAAAAAAACTTATATTAAATTACAAATTTATGAAATATAAAAATAAACTTATATTGTGTATGTATAAAAAGCAGATATAAGTAATTTTGTCATCGTACGGAAACTCACAGTTCAAACTATAACTATATAAAATTATTGTTTGCAGGTGCTTGATGTCATTGTAAATAAAGATCAAAGAGGTATAGAGAAAAGCAGTGGAATACCTCATACACTTCCAAGTAAGTTAGAGAAGCAAAGCTACTTAATTGTACAAATCATGTTAAAGTATATTAAGGAAATGTAAATATATTAATTATAATAAGCAAATTTAAAGTACGACAGTATATAAGATAATAATCATTAATTAAAGGAAACGCTATAATCGGTCGGGACTAGATCTTGTGTGGTTGTCCAATAAAATTATTCGTGAATTTTAAGTACAAATCATCACTCTAGTAAACCACGCGCCGTTACTTACGAACTTAAACGTAGCCACAACTAAAGCTAGAAAGAGTACCTACTCTCACAAAATTAAATTAAAAATCAATTTAATCGTCCACTAACACTTGTTAGTATATTTGAAAAAGGACGGGATATGTATAGAAAGATTATAGGGTAATAAAGAAAATGTTGCGAAAAATAACACCCCAGCCAGGAATTATTTTTCGCACCATTTTCTTTATTACCCTATATCCTTCTATACATATCCCGTCCTTTTTCAAATATACTAACGAGTGTTAGTGGACGATTAAATTAATTTTCACTTTAATTTTGTGAGAGTAGGTACTCTTTCTAGCTTTAGTTGTAGCTACGTTTAAGTCCGTAAGTAACGGCGCGTGGTTTACTAGAGTGATGATTTGTACTTAAAATTCACGAATAATTTTATTGGACAACCACAAGATCTAGCCCCGACCGATTATGGCGTTTCCTTTAATTAATGATTATTATATTAATTATATATTAATTGGGCCAATGAAGATTTTACAGTACCTATACACTACAAGTACGTTATTATTTTAATCTCGTAAACGCACGTATCTTTTAGCCGTTGACAAATGTTAAATGTATGTTACTTATATGCGTTTGCTTTTGTGTTACAGGGTCTGTTCCATCCAGCCCGTAAAGTTTGCGACGTTTATTGGAAGATATAAGTAACATATACATTTAACATTTGTCAACGGCTAGAAGATACGTGCGTTTACGAAGATCAAAATGATCACGTACTTGTACTCACTTGGAACACAATTATACATCGCACGGATTTTCGCCGCGATTGTTTATTATCTTGATTGCCTCGGATTTTGCTCAATATTCGGTTTTGACTTTCGATTCGTCGTTGGACGTTCGAGTACTGCTTAATTATAGCATTTGGAAGCCATTTGTTCGATATTCGAACGAACGTTCTTATACGCGCGAGCATTGCATCGCTGGTCGCTCTCCCGCGAAGGAGGGACGCGGAGGTCGTATCCTCGTGCTCCGCACACGCGAGCAGCGGCGATGGCTATCAGTCGGCCGTGAGCCGTCAAGTGAGCGTGAGCCGTGAGTGTGAGTTTGTGGCTGGTGCGGGGCTTTGCGCCATCGAGAGGCGATCGATTCTACGGAGCTGCGCTCTCTCTCGCCCGTCGCTCTCCTCCGTTCGGTCAGAGCGTTTCGACTCGGAGTGTATCCCCACGTACGATGTAGTCGTAGACGATGAGAGATTATTAATCTGTCTCTCTCTAGTCGTACTATTGTAAGAAACGCTAGAATAATTTCGGGACACCGGACAAGTCAAGTTTGGAACGTAAGACGATTCGGAAATAGGAGAGAGCAGGCGGTGGCTGTCGTGGTGCACCCACGTGACGATCGGAGGTGCCGCGGGAAGGTGTCAATTCGATACGAGCGAGATTCTGCGTCAGTGACAGGAGCTCGCCGTACAGGAGCAAGAGAGAAAAGGGAAGAGAGAGAGAAAGAGAAAGAGAGCAAGAAAGAGAGAGAATCCGATCGATGTTCACGTGACAATCAACAACGCAAAGTGAAGTTGCCGCGAAAGGGTGCGCGTACAACGGCCATATTCAAGGCGAGCCCCGGGTAGACGCAGAGTCGCAAAAACTGTCTCGCGACTGTCCGTCGGGACGGGACGCGGAACGTGGTGAAGGAAGACGAAGAACGTAAACGACGGGAACGAGGAAGCGCACGGTCCGTAACAACACGGCGACAGGAGCCCCTCCATCATCTCGTCGTCGAGATGGAGTTCAAGTTCAACGTAAATAAACTCTTGCCCAGAAAGATCAACAAGGTCACGCATAACCTGGTGCCGGAAGACTTCAAAGGCGATCGGCGCGAGTTGAAGTGAGTACTCCCGAGCGCGAGATCCTAAAGTAGCACCCTCGAACTATTAATTGCGCTACGCAATGTCTATTTATATTATATTCATTGAAACTCGCGCCTGTTCTGTAATTTCGCGAATGACCTTATCAGCTTTCTATATTTATTAAATTGTTACATTACAAGTATAGAAATTGATCGTATATTAACATAGTAATAAAATTTACTTGTATATAAATTTATTATATGTTGTACAAATGTAGGTATACAGATATAAAATATACATATACAGGGTGTCCCATTTTAACTTAGACAGCTGAATAACATAAAAAATTGCAATGTAATCAAAAAATGTTTTAGACAAAAGTCGTATGGTTTCAAGGGGGACATAAGATGGTGGCAATGATTTGACCTTGGATGGTCGTTTGAAGCTCACGTGAACGTTACCTCCAATTTCTTACATGCAACCCCCTATATTGTAGTATATTGTTTGAAAGGGCATAAAATAAGAAAATTTTTGGCGCTAACCAGAGGTTAATACGTTGACCCGTTCGGGAGTTATTTAAGGTCAAAAATTGATTTTTTCCAACTTTGACCTTAAATAACTCCCGAACGGATTAA
This sequence comes from Harpagoxenus sublaevis, assembly GCA_030770355.1. Taxonomy (NCBI): domain Eukaryota; kingdom Metazoa; phylum Arthropoda; class Insecta; order Hymenoptera; family Formicidae; genus Harpagoxenus; species Harpagoxenus sublaevis. The sequence continues at coordinate 199,004 of JASTWR010000269.1, forward strand.
CGTATCGACCTCTGGTTTGCGCCAAAATTTTTCTTATTTTATGCCCTTTTAAACGGTAAACTACAATATGGGGAGTTCCATTTCGAATTTTTGAGTTAGAGCCCCCTGGGACACTAAAAAATTTTAAGTAAAACTCCCATATTGCAGTATACCGTTTGAAAGGGCATAAAATAAGAAAAATTTTTGCGCAAACCAGAGGTCGATACGTTAATCCGTTCGGGAGTTATTTAAGGTCAAAGTTGGAAAAAGTCCATTTTTGACCTTAAATAACTCCCGAACGGGTCAACGTATTAACCTCTGGTTAGCGCCAAAAATTTTCTTATTTTATGCCCTTTCAAACAATATACTACAATATAGGGGGTTGCATGTAAGAAATTGGAGGTAACGTTTACGTGAGCTTCAAACGACCATCCAAGGTCAAATCATTGCCACCATCTTATGTCCCCCTTGAAACCATACGACTTTTGTCTAAAACATTTTTTGATTACATTGCAATTTTTCATGTTATTCAGCTGTCTAAGTTAAAATGGAACACCCTGTACATACACGTATATGCACGCCTCGATGCACGCGAACGCACGCGCACGCACACACACACGCGCGCGCGCGCGCGCGTACATACAAAAGTAAGATACGCATATCAACGAATTCTTTTAGAAATAATTTTTCATGTCGCATTATGCAACAATTTATATTATAATTTTGTGTGGAATTTGGTAACATTTATTAGATTCCGACATTTTTGTACATACGCGAGAACTGACTATTTGGATCGTGGAAATAACTGACAATGAGATATATCTTTATTTTTTCGGCGCCAATCTCAAAAGACAATTATTGAAGGCATCTTGAATTCTATCAAACGACGATTCTGAAAGATTGTACAAGATTATTATTGAAATAATTTATCTTGATTACCAATTTCTCTAATTCATAAATTATTTGCCAAATTAGATCATATTCCGTCGCCTCTAACTGATTGTGAGACGATCTTTTATAGAAGAAAAAGACATAGAAGCCAGAGTGAAAAGAATGCGACGATACATGAAAGATTGTGTATTGTCAAGTTTACATCGCTGGTCGTAATATACAATGGACATATATACGCAAAACTTTCGCTACGTATAGAAGACAGAGTGAAAAGAATTCGACGATACATGAAAGTATTGTGTATTGTCAAGGTTACATCGCTGGTCGTAATATACAATGGACATATATACACAAAACTTTCGCTACGTATCAATAATATGGCAAATCGGCCGCTTATTGTCAGTGTGAATTTCGACGTCCTGTGAATTTCTGAGAAACAATTAATATCTTGTTATTAACGTAATTTTTATTTGTATTACTTCATTGCTTTTGATGTGTGTTATTATTTTATATATACATTATATTTTCATGTCATTCATGCCATTTTATCGCTATTATCATTTTCTTTCTTTATGATTCATCGTTTCTGTCATATTATACATATTTATTGAGCAATTCGCATGAAATAACATGAAATGACATCGGTTTGTTAATTCATCAATTTAATTTGAAATTTTTTATAGCGAGATCCACAACTGCTATGAGAAACATATATTGTCCTATTAATTGTGCACACATTATTTACATTTTTATTGGTACCACATAGTGAATGCTGTAAATATGTAGATAAATCTTTTTGCTGCTTATCAAATTATAGAGACAAAATCTGTAAATTTATTCAACTCATAATGAATATCGATCCTTGCACATTTGCTTATGCAATGAGACGCATCTCGTTATATTTTGTATGCGTCAGTTACCGATTTACAAGCATAATATGTATCAAACAACGCAAAATCTTATTAGTATATCACATCAAGGTTTATCGTTTATTTGTAAAATGTTTGATGATTTAGATGGGGTAATTAAAGTTAAAAGAGGACAATTAGGGGCTGCACACAGTAAATGAAATAGAGAATAGGGAACAGATAATAGGGAACAGCTCAATATTAACATATGAAATTCATTAACATATGTAATTTTTTTATTAACACAGAATAGAATAAAGGAACAGAGGAATAGCGCTGAGAAACAGTGATGAAATTTTATTCTACATACAGTACCGTGCAAAAGTTTGCGTACTTTGGATTTTTTTGACTTAACTTGGTTTTACGCCATCTGACGTATTTTTGCGAAGAATAATCGCAGAGCGATGTTTAAAAAAGCGTTTTAAGGGGATCCTAAACCGAAGGCCGAACTCCGACGATGTCGCTGTTTTACCGACAAAATTACCGACAAACTGACAAATTTTCGCACAGCTCCAGCTTTTTAGAATAGATACACCGCCAAGGTTAGAGTTGACAAGTGGTGAAAACATCAGCTTTATACACAAATTTGGTAGCTTTCATGCACAATGCAACAACAGAGCCGCGTCCGTTGGAGTGTCTACTTTAATTCTGCAAAAGGAATTATAATTCTATACAGCGAATAAAAAGTTGGAGCTGTGCGAAATCATGGAAATCTCGAGCGTATACGGACCAAAAATTTTCGCACAGCTCCAGCTTTTTATTGGCTGTATAGAATTATAATTTCTTTTGCAGAATTAAAGTAGACACTCCAACGGACGCGGCGTGTTGTTTGCATTGTGCATGAAAGCTACTAAATTTGTGTATAAAGCTGATTTTTTCATGACTTGTCAACTCTAACCTTGGCGGTGTATCCATCCTAAACGTAAATATAAATGTCATTATACTTTCTTTCTTCCTCTGCTTAAAATCGATCACAGCCCTATCCGTTTGCGTTTATACTTTAATTCTGGAGAAGGATTTATCATTCCATGCAGTCAAAAAAAACCTGGAGTTGTGCGAAAATTTGTCAATTTGTCGGTAATTTTCACGGTAAAACAGCGACATCGTCGGAGTTCGGCCTTCGCTTTAGGATCCCCTTAAAGCTTAAACTCTCAGCTTTCGAATGTTTCAAGGCTCATTTGGATAATGCTAATACCGGCGGCAGAATACAGTTTTTTAGAAATAAGACCTTGAAATGCACTGCTTACTTCAAATCGTCATAACTCAGTGAAAAGAAACGGTAGTGTAATGATTAAAAAAGCATTTTAAACAGGAAATGTTATATTTTGTGATACAATCAATAAAATTTGGAGAATAAATTTTGTTCTCCCTGTGCACGCCATCAAAATTGAAGTTTATTCTTCAATTTTGCAAGATCTATTTTAAATTACCGCCGTTTGTAGTAAAATCTTTGCAGAGAAACGAGCCTTGAAGCATTCAAAAGCTGAGGATTTAAGCGTTTCTCTGCGAGGATTTTACTACAAACGGCGCAAATTTAAAATAAACCTTGCAAAATTGAAGAATAAACTTCAACTTTGATGGCGTGCACAGAGAGAACGAAATATATTTTCCAAATTTTATTGATTGTGTCATAAAATGTAACATTTCCTCTTTAAAATGCTTTTTTAATCATTACGCCACCGTTTCTTTTCACTGAGTTATGACGATTTGAAGTGAGCAGTGCATTTCAAGGTCATATTTATAAAAAACTGTATTCTGCCGCCGGTATTAGCATTATCCAAATGAGCCTTGAAACATTCGAAAGCTGAGAGTTTAAGCTTTAAAACGCTTTTTTAAACATCGCTCTGCAATTATTCTTCACAAAGATATGTCAGATGGCGTAAAACCAAGTTAAGTAAAAAAAAATCCAAAGTACGCAAACTTTTGCACGGTACTGTATATATGTATATAAAAACAAATGTCCTGACTGACTCATCAACGCCCAGCCAAAACCCTTGAACCTAGAAACATAAAATTCGGGGAGTATATTCCTTCCATGACGTAAGCATGATCCACTAAGAAAGGATTTTTAGAAATTCGACCACTAAAGAGGTAAGAAGGCGTAAAATGTGTTTTTACGGGCAGTTGTGCTAAATTTAAATTGTTTATTGCAATCAAAGGAAAGTTTATTGGAGTCAAAATGGATTCAAAGTAGTTAAATACCGTAGCCAAGCCTCGGCTATGATACAAGAGTCTACCCTCCGTCTCATTGATTGGCGTATACGTTCATTTGAATCCCATGCGTGTTTCTCACCTTAAGTTCTTGGTTTATTGAACCCCTATTGAAAATATTAAAGATTTAAGGAATCGCATTGTCATATCATGTGAAACAATCAGAAACACACCTGGGATATTTGAACGTATACGCCAATCAATGAGACGGAGGGTAGACTCTTGTATCATAGCCGGGGGTGGTCATTTTCAACATTTATTATAATTTTGTTGTTTTTGCTCCAATTTTTCCAACGTTTACTCTAATTTTGTTCTGCTTTTTATTTCAAAAAATAACCTCGTAATTCGAAACCTATGCTATTTAGCATCGTGCTGTGCACGATAATGTATTTTATTTTTTTTCTTGCAACCTGATTTTATGAAAAAAATAAAAGAGATAAAAAAGTTTCTAAAAAATCAAGCTTTTTAACGCATATTTTTAGATGATCATATTCCTGCCCGTTAAAAAGTTCTAATAAAAAATTGAATAGGGGGTTGATAGTTTTATCCCCTTATAACAATACGGGACGATTAAAAAAAGTAGAAATTTGTACATTGTTTTGTCATAGTTTTTAAGTGAGCAAGTAGAAACTTGCACATTGCTTTCTCATAGTTTTTAAGTATACAAATTAGAAACTTGCACATTACATCCTCACAATTTTTAAGTATGCAAATTATAAAATTGCATATTGCTTAATCAACATTTTATTTCGCTCATAAAGCTTCCTCTATGAGGAAGCCAAATTGAAATATTCACTAATAATTATACATCAAAGAAAAAATTTGGTTTCCTCATGGAGGAAGTTTTATGAGCGAAATAAAATGTTGATTAAGCAATATGCAATTTTATAATTTGCATACTTAAAAATTGTGAGGATGTAATGTGCAAGTTTCTAATTTGTATACTTAAAAACTATGAGAAAGCAATGTGCAAGTTTCTACTTGCTCACTTAAAAACTATGACAAAACAATGTACAAATTTCTACTTGCTCACTTAAAAACTATGACAAAGCTATGTGCATGTTTCTACTTGCACACTTAAAAACCGTGAGAAAGCAATGTGCAAGTTTCTACTAGCACACTTTAGAACTATGAGGAAGCAATGTGCAAGTTTCTACTTGCACACTTTAAAACTATAAGGAAGCAATGTGCAAGTTTCTACTTGCACACTTAAAAACTATGAGGAAGCAATGTGCAAGTTTCTACTTGCACACTTAAAAACTATGAGGAAGCAATGTGCAAGTTTCTACTTGCACACTTAAAAACTATGAGGAAGCAATGTGCAAGTTTTTACTTGCACACTTAAAAACTGTGAGGAAGCAATGTGCAAGTTTCTACTTGCACACTTAAAAACTATGAGGAGTTATTGACAATTTTAACCGTTTTTTTTTAAGTAAGGTTTTTGTAAACTTTAATTATGGTTGTATAAAAAACCAGTACTTTTCTGAAAATTTGATTGCTTCAAACTCTTAATAAAATCATAATTCTTTAAAACTCTTAAATCATAATTTAAATCGACTAAACGAAAGTGTTTTGAAAACGTCTCAACAAGGGCTACAAGAATATGCAATAACGTGTAAACACTAAGTTGTTAGGATTGTTTTGCCAACCTAAGATAAATTTATGAAATTAATTTGCGCCGGCAGTGCAACTGCACTCAGTACACCAAATGCACCGCTGGTAATATTTCGTTGCTCTAATGGATATTGAGACTTGAGATGTAACCCTTAAAGATTGAAATTTTAAAATATGCTCTAATTTCCACAAATTTTGAGATATCGGGCTATTTCTAATATTCTTATATTTTTCAGTCCATTTTACCCCTATTTCATATATAATTCTTTAAAATTTGGTTGATTAGTTATATTCTTCAGTCTTTTCTATTCCTATTTCATATATAATTCGTTAAGATTTAAATGTTGCACTAATTTCCATTAATTTTGAGATATCGTGCTATTTCTAATTTTATTATATTTTTCAGTCTTTTCTACCTCTATTTCATATATAATTCTTTAAAATTTGATTGATCAGTTCTCGTGTTACACACATTTCAAAAATTTCGGAGAATTTGTACATACATAGAAGCTTTATAAAACTGGGTCTAATTAACCAAATCTTAGAGAGTTATATATGAAATAGGGGTAGAAAAGACTGAAGAATATAATAAAATTTGTTTCACTTTTTAATTATTGTCGTTAATAAGTTTTATTTACATAAATATGGACTAAAGATTTTATGTTTAGTATTAATTAAATAACTAGCTGGTTACCCGGGCTTCGCCCGGAGGTCGTTTTTCTTCAAAAGACTTTCCCGACAGCACACGATATCCATTGGTCGGAGTCCATTTGAAGTCCAGGAACTTCAAATGGACTCCAATGGACGTCCATAGTATATCGTGTGCTGTCGGGGTTTATTTGTGTTTCAATATTCATATTGTGGACAAACATAAGGAGTGTGTCGGGTGGTTGATTTAAAGGTGGTAGTTTAACTTTTCCGTTTGAACAGCACATTCCAAGTGCTTAAGTTTTAAACTTTTTTGCTTGACAATGATCACATGTTGCATCCATTTTTCCAAGTATTACTCTCGGAAAGAATTGATATTCGTAATTTGGATCATAACTAAATGCCTCTAATTTCAAATCGGACGGCATAAATGTTTTCCTTAATTGAACATGTCGTAACCGGTCCTTTTCTACTCGAGTTTCGCGCTATTGAGTTATTTCTGCTTTTCAGATATTTTACTTACCGATCAGCGACTTCATCCCTTGGTTTTTGCCGGGCGTTTTTTCGGGAATTTTGAGATTGTTTGCTCGTATGTAACATAATTTGTTGTCTTCCGCAAATACCACATACTTACAATATTTTTTGTAAAACCTATTGCGAAAGTTCAATTTAAGATTGAAATTAAATTTAAATAAGAAATAGTATTTACAACAAATACTGTAATCATCCCTTGGTTTTCCCGGGCGTATTTTCAGGAATTTCGAGATTGCTCGCTTGCGATGTACACAGAACTTCAATATTTCACTTAAAAAATGTCCGGGAAAACCAAGGGATAAAATCGGTAATCGGTAAGTGAAATATCGAAGTTCTGTGCGTACATCGCGAGCGGGCATTCTCGAAATTCCCGAAAAAACGCCCGGGAAAACCAAGGAATAAAGTTGCTGATCGGTAAGTGAATAATCGAGGTTCCGTAGTAGACTATGTTTTGCGCAAGGATGTAAAGAGTAACTGTGCAAAAGTTCGTCCAGATTGGTCGAATAGTTTAAGAGTGTATAAAGAACAGACATACATACTGACATACAGACATTCTATTTTATATAGATAGATAGAAAATTCGTTAAGACTTAAATGTTGCTCTAATTTCCATTAATTTTGAGATATCGGGCTATTTCTAATTTTATTAGATTTTTCAGTCTTTTCTACCCCTATTTCATATATAATTTCTTTAAAATTTGATTGACATTTCAAATTTCGGAGAATTCGTACATACATAGAAGCTTTATGAAGCTGAGTCTAATCAACCAAATCTTAAAGAATTATATATGAAATAGGGGTAGAAAAGACTGAAGAATATAATAGAATTAGAAAAGATGCCAATAATTAATACTAAATTGTCACAAAACATCAATTTGTGAAAAATCTCAATTATCGAGATTTGAGATGTAGCCCTTAAAGGTTAAAATTTTAAAATATTCGCAATTTTTCTAATTCTATTATATTCTTCAGTCTTTTCTACCCCTATTTCATATATAATTGGTTAAGATTTTGTTGATCACTTCTGCAGTTATAGAAATTTCGGTAAATTTGGCACATACAGACAGACAGACAGACATACACACATACCGACATTTTTTAAAATGGCGATTTTTCGACGTTTTAGAACATTCTGAACACATTGGCAGCGGCAACTAAAAAAAAATTTTTTTACGAAAACAAAGCTTCCTCTATGAAGAAGCAATAGAAAATTTGCCAATATTATAAAAGTCTACCCCTGTGGCTTGGTGATCACTTCGCCCCGAACACAAGTTTCAAGTTCGGTCGCTCACGAAATATTAGACATCAACGATAATGAAGAAACTTCACTGGATTCGTGTTCAGCATGCATTGCTCTTTAGAATCACGTACCTCGAGATTTGGAGATATTATTGTATATATCATTTTCACGCGCAGAAAATTTTCCTTTCACCTTCCGAAAACACGTTTGCCCTCGTAAAAATCATAACACGACAGGTAACCTCCCGAAACTCCGTCGGTCACATGGGTACCATAAGCAGCGTTTACAATGTTAAGGGGATCCTGCAGTGACAGGCGAACTCCAACGTGAAAGCGCCATCATCTAGCGCGGAACTAAAAATAATCGATAGTTTCGATCGTTTTCTATGTTTTCTGTGTTATCGAACTATACCTGTCCTTGTCTAACGGATACCTATACGATATATCTGTCCTTGTCAGATTGCAGCAGCGCCATCTCTGACAAGATCCGGCAACTACTGTTGCACGCAACACTGCTCTTCTTGTCATTCTGCATCCGTATTTGCATTACTAAAATAAATTTTTGATGGATCTTTTTTTGTACGCATTAAATCTTACTTCTTGTGCGCGAATGAGTTAAAGGAAACGGTGCGAAAAGGTTTTGGAACGAACGTAGAGTCACTTTTGTACAAGGTCTATAATTAAAATATATATTTACAAGAGTTTACAAAAGCAATTCGGTTCCGCAAGCAACGGAAGAATATATGCGACGGCAGAGTATTCTGAACGCGACCGCAAAGGGAACGAGACAAAAAGTCGAACGCGAGCCACGACGAATCTTCGCTAAGAAAGATATTCTATCACTTTCTTATATCTCGTTAAAGCTGATTACTTCTGAAGAAGAGGCTCGCGGGCGCTCCGCTCTGGGGTTTTATCTCCTCATACTTCTCGAAAATTCTCTTCCCCCGGACGCGTAAAAAATTCTTTGGAGCCAATCAGTTGTCGACAGCCCGAGAGTCCGCTAATTCGATTTTGTATACAAAACAGCTGATCTCGGGGTCGGCAACCGATCGATTGTTATTTTTGACAGCTCTCTCGCTTTGCCTAGGGTGTTTACCTCACGCACGAGACGCCGGAGACAAAGGAAAGCGTCGACTTCTATACAAAAAAAGTATCGATTTGCCTTGTCTATTTTCGGAGCATTGCGAAAACGGAAGATGATTCCGGGAATTATGTTCGGCGTTTAAGCACGGTTTTAAATTACCGTTATAATTTAAGAAAAGCATTTTATGCTCGCGTTTTTCGGATTAACGCGGACAATATACTGATCGATTTGGAACACTTCTACTTGCACGATATTATTCCTACATGTTTTCCCAAAGTTACATGATAAACATTATGTATGTATACGAGGGTCGTTTGAAAAGTCCGTGCAAAAATGTAAACTACTTAATTTTTTGGGATAAACCTTTTCTATTTTTCAACATAGTCTTCTTTTAGGCTTATACACTTCGTCCAACGCTGCTCTAGTTTGTTGATCCCTTCCGAATAATAGGATTTGTCCAAGTCTGTAAAATAGCCATTCGTTTCTGCAATCACCTCCTTGTTTGAATAAAATCTTTTTCCCGCCAGCCATTTCTTCATATTGGGGAACAAATAATAGTCCGAGGGAGCCAAGTCTGGAGAATAGACAGCTGCAAACCGTCCTTGCAACACTTCACACGATTTTGTTTTTGGTCAATCGTGAGCAATCGCGGCACCCATCTTGCGGATAGCTTTTTCATGCCCAAATGTTGGTGCAAAATATTATGTACCCGTTCATTCGAGATGCCCACAGCACTAGCAATCTCACGCACCTTCAATCTTCTGTCATCCATCACCATATCATGGATTTTATCAATGATTTCTGGAGTAGTGACCTCAACAGGGCGTCCAGAACGTTCAGCGTCACTTGTGCCCATATGGCCACTCCGAAAATTTTGAAACCACTTATAAACTGTTCTAATCGAAGGTGCAGAGTCACCATAATGTTTATCAAGTTTCTCTTTAGTCTCCTGAGGCGTTTTGCCTTTCATAAAGTAATGTTTAATCAACACACGAAATTCTTTTTCGTCCATTTTTTGAAAATCACTCGCCTCCCTCGATTCAAACAAATGCCAAACACAAAGAAATAGACCGATCTGGCTGAAACTTGGTGTGTGTTCTTCCAAGAGATGCTACTAACTGAAAATAACCTCAATACGCACCAGTAGTGCCATCTCTCTGATTTTGCACGGACTTTTTAAACGACCCTCGTAAACTGCAGAATTTTTGTTTTAAGCAAATATTGTCGTTAGGTGACAGCTGTATGTGCCCAAATAAGTAATATTTTTAATTTTTTGGTGTTTTTGATATAAAATCGCGGTTGTGTAACATAGATTTTTGTGCGTACTTTAATTCTGTAAAAGATTTTTGCAATTTTATAAAGCCAATTAAAAGATTCATCGAAAAACGATAACGTCGGTAAATCATACGACTACAGGATCCCCTTAAGGGGATTCTAAACCCGTATGATTTACCGACGGAAATGTGATTTTCGCACAGCTGCCATTTTTTATTGAATTTATAGAATTAAAAATCCTTTTCCAGGATTAAAGTATAAACTCAAACGGATACGGCGCTGTTCGATTTTACGTTAAAAAAGAAGATAAATTTATTATATAAAATTTTTTTTTTCTTTTTCAACATAAAGTTGTACAGTGCCGTGTCCGTTTGCGTGTATACTTTAATTCTATAAATCCAATAAAAAATGGCAGCTGTACGAAAATCACATTTCCGTCGGTGAATCATACGGCTTTAAGATCCCCTTAATGGCGAGTTCGTAAAATATACAGGTTTCGAGATATTTGATTTGATGGTTCCACCCCGACGACGTCTTTGCCTCGATCTCCCCTACTTCATGCGTAAAAAATTTTGTTACCTATCTCTTATAAATCAACATTTTTTTATTTAATAAATAATTATATTATTATTTTGGATGATTGTCTTGGGTTTATTATAGTATTAACGCTTAAAAATTATGATCGGTATTTTAAAAAATAAAGTTTTTCACTATTCTCCTTCAATGTAAAAAGTAGATTTATATAGCGACATAAAAATTTATCTGGGTGCTTTCTTATAATAATAACAGATGTACTTACCTACTATTTTTCTGTATACTTATACTTATGCTACTTTCCGCTAGTTTTGAAAAACGTTTTGTCCTAAATTCTTGACAGCATCGGATCGAAATTAAATTGCCGTCCGGAATTAATTAACATTAGATCTATGAAAACAATGCTTGTATATAGAGTAGAGTGGGACAAAAGTACGCATTTAGTTTTTGATCCCATATAACTACCGTTGAGATATAGCTAGAATCTTGAAATTTGCACCTCAAAATCTGCAAACATTCTTTTTTAAAATTCACGGGTTTATGTCTATATTTTGAATACATTCCATGTACCTAACAAATTTTTCTTCAACCAATTGCAAAAACGCACTTTTACGTTACCGGTAGGGCGAAAGTGCAGTTTTCAACACGTTTTAAATTGCCGGTAAGCGCTACTATCTACGGATAACAATTTGAAATATCTAATATAGCATGACACACGCCAGAAACGAGTTAATCAAAATGTCTTGTCAATGATTTACTTAAGTTTATTTCTACTTAATGAAATACCGTTTGGAAGAAATCAAAATATTACATCAGAAAAAGGAAAAATGAAATTTACCTCATAGTTTCAACACTGTTCAGTCGAATCGGTTGTTATTACATATGACGTCACTCAGTCATGACACCTCACAAACTATCTTAGTGTTATAACTATCTTAGTGTACTATAGAGATATCGTAATATACATGATGCTTATGTTTAGTTTATTAAGTTCGATCCTTATGTTAAATGTACGCGCAAGTTCCTTTTTTGTGTATTTCCTTGTACTGCGCGCGCTACTACTTCCGGTTTCTTCTTCACTTCTTTTGTTTCTCCAAGTATGGACGCAACTGAGTTCACGTTTATATAATAAAGTTATAATACACGATTAATTGGCTGCCTTTCCTGGTCATCCCTGCCCGAAAGTCAACAGGTTATGAGCCCAGAGATGGAGAAGAACGTAAAGATATATTGAAGAACTGTGTAATTGAGCAGCTGTGTCACCGATTCTTTGTGACAAAATGCATAGCAGTATACAGCACATCGAGAAATTAATCGATGGAAACTATGAGGCATGGAAAATGCAAATGAAGAGTGTGCTTGTATATATACATATAATGGCCTCTGGGGCTATGCAAGTGGAGAAATCGTGAGGCCTGTGGCGGAAGCAAGCGCATCGAATTGGACAACCAAGGATGAAAGGCACTTATTATTTTGAGCGTATATATCAAAGGCGGAATTAGGACATATAAAAAAAGCAGCATTATTCAAACATGGGTTGAATTGGCGAGAATACACAATTCCAAAGGTCCGGTAAGAAAGGCAGTTCTGTATAGACAACTGTATAATCTAAGGAAAAGTTCTCCCGAGTCGATGTTGCATTGCAGTATATAAATACTTTCCAAGAAAAGGTTAATTTATGGAAGATGCAGAAATAGAAATTCCAGCCGAGTTGCAGTCAATTATGCTATTAAGCAGTCTGCCTGAAGATTACGAAAATTTCTGTGTGGCTATAGTCGAGGGATCAAATTCCGACAGTGGATATTATTAAAGGAAAACTAATAGAAGAAGAAGCAAGGCGTCAAGGAAACGAAAATAAAGAAAATGCTACGACGTCGGCGCTGGTTTTTCGGAAGACTCATACAAACAAAGAATCATCTGCATCCATAAACAAAAGTTCAACCAAAAGTGACCAGGTGGATAAGAAGAAATTTAACGGCACCTGTTTTAACTGTGGCAAATATGGTCATCCTGCAAATCGTTGTCGTCTAAGAAGAAGAGATGGCGGTAAGGTTAATCGGGCAAGGAAAACGAAGGAGCACGAAAAAGAAGACTCTCTAATTGCGATCTCAGCTCTGGTATGTTCGTCAGGGAAAAACGAATGGTATTTAGATAGCGAAGCTACGTCACATATGTGCAATGATAGAAATGCGTTTGAGAAGTTATCTAACGGGCCGGTTAGCAATATTAGTACCGATGGGAAATAAAATATAATATCTCATGGTGTAGGGATTGTACGAATTAACGTTAAATTGCACGGTAAAATAAAGTCAGTAAAGTTAACAAACGTGTTGTAGGGTAAACACACCCAATATCGTAAACCTAATTTTAAACCCTTGTAGAAAATAGAAGAATTAGTATTTTTATATAAAATATATCTCATTTTCTTCGCAATTTATTTAAGAAACAATATATGAAACTGCGGTGATATACTAAAATGTGTTATAGTTATAGTCAAAAAACCAGAAAATGGAAAAATCACGATCCTAAAAAAATGGTACTTAATATCGTATATGTAGAAAAACAATTTGAAATAAGCAGATAAAATCGTGGTAAATTTTATTTTATGATATATGGAAGTAAACATAAAAAATTACAGTGGTTATTTATTAATGTTGTCACTTATTACCCTCGAAAGTTAATTATTTCTTGCGCAGTTGCACACGTGAAAATTTCTTCAACAATTCCACATTCTACGTGGGTCCAACGATGACAAACGATACATTGCACCCATTCTTTACCATGTGTATCAATTTTATATCTTCCCCCGCATAATATGCATACGGCATCGTCCTCATCACAATCAGAATCAGTCGTATACGGTTTTAAGTACACACGCTTTATGACATAAAATCATCCATCAAGACTTGTATAACGTTCAAATAAATAAAATAACCGTTAGACGTCATTGTTTAGACTGTTTTAATGACTACTTATATAATACGTACATTGTCCACTTACCTTACTTCACTATATATAGTTTTCTTGTAACACCTTGCTAATGTTCACGAGGTTAAATACGGAACAAATGCTTCTTGTGCTACACGTGCTTGAAGAATATCGCCGAAAGTACAATATGTCTCTCAGCAAACATCAGGGAACTACTTTCGTCGGTTTTCAATACAGCGCTTAGGTGCCAAAATAATGCCCGAAATAATACGATATTACGTGCTATACGATATTGGGTGCGTTTACCCTATGTACCGGAATTAAGAAGTACCTTATTGTCAGTTCCGGCGATGACTGAAAAGAAATACGTAGATAAGTTTTCAGAGAACAATACGTATATCATTAGACCGGTTAATTCGTTAGTTTTTATCGCGACTAAGGAAGACCGCATGTACGTAGTGAAACAAATGGCAAGTCATGAAGTCCTCAATGTTAGTAATGACCCGAATTAAAAATTCAGATTATGGCATGAAACGTATGGCCATTTGAATTATATCAATTTCAAAGAATTGTTTGATAAGAAAAGAGTATACGGGTTAGATTTACCGTCGAAAAATTTAAAATTACCATGCAAAACATGTGATCGATCTAAAATTCATGTGTTGTCATTTCAGGATGTATCGGAGGTACAATCTTAGACAAAAGTGCATGAAATTTGAAATACTTGAATATCTACGCCTAACGCATAGTAAATCTAGATGTAAGATACTCAAACGATAGTAGGAGTCTTATTTTTACTCCTAGAAAGGTATTTTTTACTTTACAAATGTTCTTTCCAGTATTATTTTCGATTTTTGTCATTTATGAACCTAAACTTTTGGCAGTGAAAATGCCCTGATTTCAACTTTATAACGTCAAATTATTTCAAAACGAAAGACATTATTCAGCAGTGCTGATAAACAAATGTGACTTTAATAACGTCAAAAAAAGTAAATATGTATTATATAAACACGATAATTTTAAATATTATTTATTATAAACATTGTTATGCGACTCTCTCAAAAGAGACGTGACAGCGCTGTATGACTCGATTCACGTAGGTTGGCAGCCTTGCACAGTACCAAAACAGTGCGAGACTTGATGCGAGCTGCGAGGTGCGACGTGCGAGGTTATGTCTGTTCGTTTACATTTTTACAATGTCAGACACGAAAAGTTATCGGTGGAAAGGCAAAATAGTGACAAAAGCAGTTCATGAAAAAAGACTCGCTATCTTTTCACGAGTGCAACGGAGACAAAAAGTTAGCTAGAAGGCATAGATATACGTGTAGCGACAGCTGTACGTTATACTTTGCTTACCCAGCTGATTGCGACGTTGCCGCGCTTTTACGAGCCATCGAGATACATTCGTGCCGACAGCACAATTATCTCAAGTTATAATTTATATCTTTAAAAGGGGACTTGGTTAGAGGGCGTGTGAGTGTATGGACGTGTGTAATTGACGCTGTGATATTAAATCGTTTTTAGATAGTTTTAGAGTAAAGTTCGTAGTATAGCAGGGTTTGAGAGTAAGAGGAGAGGCGTGAGAAGCGGTGTGAGTGAAGGCGTTGCATGGGAGTGCGTTAAAGATTAGATTTCGGCTTAGTTTTTGGCAAGCGGCTTTGTACAGGTTATGGCGTCGAGCGGCTCACCGAGCGCGGGAAGTGCCGAGAAAGTAGGTAAGGTAGGAAGGCGCAAACCCGACGGTACGGCCGATGGTAAACAGAGGAAGTTGGTAACGGAGGTAGGCAAAAGAGTTATTTTTAAAGAAGAGGTGGATGAGAAAACTAATATAAGTATGCTGAGGAATGAAATTAATGAAATCAGGGAGCAATCTAAAGAGCAGATTTTGAAGTGTTTGAGTAAAATAGAGGAAGTGAAAGAAAATTTTCAACAGTATAAAAAAGAATGTAAAAGAAAAGAGGAAGGTTTAGAGGAGAGGCTAAGGGAGATAGAACGTAAGTTAATAGATTTGGAAAATAGGTGGATTGGCTGGCTGGAGCCTTGTAAAAAAGGGATGGATGTAAATAAAGAAATAGATTTAATGGGGGAAAGTGAAGGGGAGAAAAGTTTAAGTGAAAGCAGGGAGCCTAGAAGTTTAAGAGGGAGTAGTTACGCGGGCTCCTTTATGAGCGAGGATAGGTAAAGTCATCGTGAGGTAGGTAAATTGAAGAGATGGATAAAAGATAAAGAAAAAGAGGATAAGAGGAATAATGTAGCAATAAAAGGACTGAGGTTAGATAACGAAATAGCAGACTGGAAGGTATGGATGCAAAACTTTTTATTAGAAATGCTAGATGTGAAATGCATGGTCAGTAATGTCAGGAAAAGTGGTTCGGTTATTATTGTAAAATTAGAGTACGAGGATAAAAAGGAGGTAATGAGAAATAAATATAAATTAAAGGGAGGGAACGTTTTTATTGAAAATGACTTGACATGGGAAGAAAGAAAGGTACAGGAAGAAATGTATAAGTGGGCTAAGGAGAAAAGAAGTAAAGGGGAGGATGTAAAGGTGGGCTACGCGAGGGTTAGAATAAAAGGTATTTGGAAGTCATGGACGGAGATTGAAAAGGATATGGGGAAAAAAGTAGTCGAAAAAGGGATACAAGATGATGATAATATTGAAGAGAGGGAAGAGCAGGGTTTTGTATAAGCCAAGGAGTGGAGAAGAATGAAAATAAGAAAGGGCTACAGAAAATAGGTAAAAAATTTATATTTTGGAATGTGGCAGGTTTAGAAAATAAAGATAGAGACTTTTGGAATTACATCAAGGTTTATGATTTTGTGAGTTTGAGTGAAACATGGATTGACGAGGAAAAATGGGAAATTATAAAAGGCTGGTTACCTAATTCTCACATATGGGAATGTAATTACGCTACTAGATTAAAAAAGAAAGGGAAGGCTAAAGGCGGAATGTTATTAGGTATAAAGAAAAACTGGAGGGTGGAAAGGTCGGTGCTGATTAAGTCAAGAGAGAAAGGTTTTATTTTGTCTGAAATAACTGAGAGAGGGGAATTAATAAATATAATATCGGTTTACAATACTGAAGGTTGGAGCAGTGTGGAAGAGATTTTGGATAAGTGGTTGAAAAATAAGGATAGAGAATGCACATTTATTGGTGGGGATTTTAATATTAGAATTGGTGGATTAGGGGGTGGGGAAGAAGAGGAAGGAGGTTTGGAAAGGAAAAGCAAGGATAAAACTATAAGTAATTGAGGTAGGAATTTGGTGGAGTGGGTGCAAAATAAGGGATGGTACATCTTGAATGGTATGACTAAAGGCGACTGGGAAGGGGAATACACATTTGTAAGCGCAAGAGGTAATTCGGTAATTGATTATGTGATTGTCTGCGATGAATTGTATAATAGCGTTAAAGAATTTATTGTAGATGCGAGGGTGGACTCGGATCACTTGCCTGTAATTGCGGTAATGGAGGATAGCAGCAGAAGGAATGGAGACGAAGAAGAGTGGGTAGATGAAGAGGATGAGAACACTGAGAGAAGATGGAAACATGTTGGGATAAGGAGGCTATAAGGTGCTACAAGGAAAAGACAGATGATCTCACATGGAATGACTCGCAACAAGGAAGATCAATTGAGGAAAAGTAAAGCAAATTGAAAGAGCTAGTCCAGGAGTCTATAATAAAGAAGGAGGTAAAGGTTAAAAGGTGGAAAATTGGTTCCAGGGACTGGTGGGACAGAGAATGCACGAGGAAGAAAAGGGATGTGAAGAGGACATATATAAAATGGAGGAAAGGGAAGTTAGCTAGAGGAAGGTACATTGAAGAGAAAGGTAATATGAAGGCGCTATATGAACAGAAAAGGAAGAAGAGAGAAGAGGAAAAAGAGGAATTAAAGAACTTAAGGCACGGTGCAGAAGTTTGGAGATTTATAAACAGAAAGAGAAAGAAGAAAGTCTGGAAAGATAACAACATAGGTTGTGAGTATTTTAAGGATCTATTAGGCGGCACGGATGAGAAGGGGGCTAACAAGGAAGAAGGAAACGAGGTAGGAGCAGTACAAGATGAGCTTGTAGGATCACTCCTGGAGGAAGAGGAGGTAGCAGAAGCGGTCAGAGGGATGAAAAAGAACAAAGCGGTAGGAGTAGACGGCATCCCGATGGAGGCTTGGCTGTATGGAGGAAGCTCAGTAAGGAAAGGGTTGATGGAGGTGTTAAATCAAGTTTGGAGAGAGGAATATATCCCTAAGGATTGGAGAACTTCAATTATAGTGAAAATATTTATTAATTTCGACAACGATTGGCTAGCTAAAAGATGTTAATTAAAATTTAGAATTTATTGCGAAAAATATTACCCCAGCCAGGGTTTGAACCTGGAACCTCCCGCTCTCCGTGAGGTTCCAGGTTCAAACCCTGGCTGGGGTAATATTTTTCGCAATAAATTCTAAATTTTAATTAACATCTTTTAGCTAGCCAATCGTTGTCGAAATTAATAAATATTTTCTCGTTAATCAATTATTGGCGGAATATACCATTCTTTTCTGTTTATTACACATCATCGACCTAAAAAATGATGTTAACATTAGTTTAATCGAATCAATTTAACTAAGGGGAAGGGAGGGGATATACTCCAACAGGAGCTGTGTTGAAAGTCTGACAAACCAAGTTGGCGCGCAGTTTTCTAATGTTGGAACTAATAATAAGATAGGTATATAAGTTTGTTATTGCGATAAATATTACCACATGCCTCAGTGGTCGAATTGGGACGACGCCTGCACGGAGAGCGGGAGGTTCCAGGTTCAAACCCTGGCTGGGGTAATATTTTTCGCAATAAATTCTAAATTTTAATTAACATCTTTTAGCTAGCCAATCGTCAAAATTAATAAATATTTTCTCGTTAATCAATTATTGGCGGAATATACCATTCTTTTCTGTTCAATTATAGTCCCTCTATACAAAAGAGGGGAGGTAAATAAGGTTGGAAACTACAGAGGAATCTCTCTTCTGTGCTCAGCTTATAAAATATACGCTGAGATAATTAGAAGAAGGTTGGAGAAGATCGTGGTACAAAAAGGTTTGCTGCCGGAGAGCCAAGCGGGATTTAGGAAAGGACGTTCAACGTTGGATAACATTTTTGTATTGGATCATCTAACACAAAGAGAGGATAGGGATGGAAAGAAGGACAAAGTCTATGCGCTCTTCGTTGACTTGAAGGTGGTTTTTGATAATGTAGACAGAGGTCAACTGTGGAAGATTCTTAGGAAATTGAAGAGGAGCTTGTAAAGAAGATGGAAGAAATTTATAAAACCACAGAAGTTGCAGTTAGAACGAAGGATGGTTTAACAGATGAATTCAGGGTTACGAGGGGTGAGGCAAGGCTGTGTTCTGAGTCCACTTTTATTCAACTTGTATATGGCGGACATTAGGAAAGTACTGAAGGAAAGAGGTATCGGCGGAATTTGATTAGGCAATGATAGAGTATGGTCGTTAGAATATGCGGATGATATGGTATTTTTAGCAAAAAATAGGGTTGCGATGTTAGACATGATGGATACAATTAAAAGATTTCTTAGGAAAAGGAAAATGGTATTGTGTACTAAAAAGACTAAGATGATGGTGTTCAATAAAAAAGGTAGGGAAAAATTTGAAAGGTGGAAATGGGATAATAAAGAAATTGAAGAAGTTAAGCAGTTTAAATATTTGGGATTTGTGTTTAGCAGGAATGGAAAATATGCAGAACATGTAAAAGATTTATGCAGAAACGGTAGGATTGCGGTAAATAAGGTATGGGGTTTGGGGGAAAGAATTTGTAGGAACAATTTTTGTAGAAGGTGGATGTTGTTTAAATATTTGGTGCAAAGTGATTTTGTATGGTATGGAAATATGGGGATGGTAGGAAAGAAAGGAATTACAAAAAATTATGTTGGATTACGTTAGATGGATTTTTAATTTGAAATTTTGTACCCCAAGATATATGATGTCAAGGGAGTTGGGATTAAAGAAATTAAGAATAGGGTGGGGGATAAGGGCTACGAGATATGAAGAGAAAATTAGAGCAGCTGATGATAATAGATGGATTAAAATGTGCTGGTTAGATAAAGAAAAAAATGACTGGAAAGATAGATATGGTAGAGAAAGATCAAAATATTTTAGTAGGAATGGTTGGAGTACTGTGGCTGTGGATGCTTTAAGAAGGGAGGGAAGAGATTTAGTTAAGGAAATGAGTAAAAGAGATGAAGATGTACAAAGACAAATTGAGGAAAGTAGTATTTTAAATTCTAGGTATAATAAGAAATATAAGAATTTAAGTAGAGAAATAATAGGTGGCCCTAAATATCTGAGGAAGGAATATATGGATAATTATGATAAAGGCGAAATTATTAGAGCTCTGGTGAATTTAAGATGTGGTAATTTGGAGGACGCGAATATGTACTGGTTAAAAGAGAAAAGCGGTATTTGTATGTTTTGTAAACAAGGTAGGGATAACACGAATTATTATGTAGCGGAATGCGAAGCGACAAAAAATTGGTTTATTAAATTAGGTAAGAATAATAAAGAAAGATTAGAGAGGCTTTGGAATGACGACATGGACAGCATCAAAGAGAAAATATTGTTAAGATTATATAGGGAACGGTTAGCGTTAGAAAAAGAAGAGCGAAAAAGAAGGTTGGATTAAAACATTGATGGTAAATGTGTAACAATATGTGCAATAGTTAGCGGTAAGTTAGGATAGTAGCGTATGAATGGAAGGATGAATGATTAAGGTTATTTGTAAACCAAATCCACTTCTTGGCTATGTAGCTGAAGTTAAATTTATTTATTTATTTCTTTAAAACGGTGTAGTGAAGACAATTAAAACTTGGCAGATATTTTTATCTATTCGTATACTACATGTACAAAAATATTCAAAATATTGGTAGCATTTCTTCAACATTTTTTTAGCTGTTTTATCCGTCAAAATCGTCTCCTCCCATAAGAGTACGTGTAAAATCAGTGAAAATTAAAATCGTTATAACTCAGCAACCGTTTAGTGGATTCGTTTCTACTTTTTTGTAGCACATCAGGAAGACTAAAAGAACATTCTCACAAATTTTTGTCGACTTGGTAGCATTTTGAAAAAAAAAAAATATATATATATATAGGTCACGTTTATATAATAAAGTTATAATACACGATTAATTGGCTGCCTTTCCTGGTCATCCCGAAAGTCAACACCCACCTAACTTACACGAAAAAAAATATATTTGCACTGAGTTCTTTTATGTACAAACGATGTACAATCCGAATATATTAATGTTTTTGTGGTAGATGAGGGGCAAAATATATTGACCAGCAAAACCCGTTCGTAATTACTCCAGCTACGATTCGGCATTGCCCCGCGTGCGGCGGGTAACTTCCAATGGTTTTGCTTTTTGTTTAAAATTGCAGTTCATGTTGATAATCTATAAATATTAATTATAGTAATTTAAAGCCAAATAACTGGAGTATCATTTAAAATAGTGCCGCGCACTCTTACCCTACTCTACTCTATATAGCATAAAATGTGAAGACAAAGCAAAAAAAGTAGAACGTGTCTGTTTCGTGTTAATATTTCAATGATAAATTGCTATCTATGTAGTAGCAGTAATGAAAAACGGCAATATTCGATCTAGATGTTATTAATTTTTGCTCGCTATTTTACTGCTATTTATTTTAAAAGGTATCGCCGCGGTGACAATTATTCGATGCTTGTCAAATTATTTTGATCAAAAGTAAAATTCTCAATATCTAATCAATTCTTACTTTACTTTTTTTACAATCATGTTTAAGATGCCCTCAAAGATTAATTTCTGACCGTGCTGATTTGAGTATATATTTTTTCAATTAATTGTGTTATAAGAATAAATAAATGGAAAAGATAAGAAGTTTTGCGTACGATTTATATATTTGACATTGTGTCGTATATCAACGCATGCAGCTAGATCTACTAATTGCGAATCATTCGATCTATGTATAAATGCGACCGACTTTTCTTCTGTTGCCTCGTAAAATCTCGTATAAACGTAGGTATTTAATAAATATGTTCTTCTTTTTTCAGCGAATGTCAGAGATTGTTGATCAAAATATTGGACGATATTGGCGAGGCATCGGCGAATGCTCAAGGACTCAACAAGCCCATCACTAGCGCCCTTAAACTCCGCGACACGGATCACACGGTTTATTTGCTCGTAGATAACGAGGCGAACAAGTAAGCTCTTTTATCCGTTTTTTGATAGATTCACTTAAGAGATGCAATATCTGTTAATTGAGTTATAGTTATTTACACTTGAGATCTATCGTTTGTGTGCAAACAACACCATATTTAGAATTTCGATATTTTGATACATAATTAATCTGATTAATCTTTGATTTTTTTCTCAAATTTTTAGAAGTTCTTAATAGGTTTTAAAAAAATTTCTTGCGATTAAAGGCCATCACACACAAAATGCATAGCGTAGCATTAGCATAGCCTAAGACCGCTGGACCAATGAGCATCCAGCATAAAGTCGCCATATTAATTTACATAAGATGCTCATTGGTCCAGCGGTCTTATGCTATGCTTATGCTACGCTATGCATTTTGTGTGTGATGGCCTTAATACTGGAAATCACAAAAAATAAGAGTAAAAATAAAATTTTATTGTTACGTTTTGTAACTATTGTACAAATCGAGATATCTTAAATTCGCGGATTTTAAAGAAGAAATATATAATACTTAAAATGATACGGCAAAGTAGGTATTTTCCAGTCAACATTCGTCGGATCTTTCTTTAAAATTGTTAACACAAGATTCTTAATTCTTTTCATCTACATAATTCGCCTGTTTTTAAGATTATCTAATTAAAATGAGATGCGATATAATTAAAATACTTTTATAATTGTATATATATATAAAGCGTCCTCGAACTATTAAGCCATCTTTTGTCAACGAATGCTTTGATCAATTTCTTCTCCAGCGAGAATATCAAGCACGATGAACGCGTTTCCATTGCAGCTTTTCAGATTGTAACACGTTACATTTTCATCAAGCTCTAAATTAAAATTGTTTGTATTGAGATATAAAAGTCAATCTATACTTAACGATATAGAATATGGATCTGCGATTTTCCGCAGTTAAATTCCGCAGTTTTCCGGAGTTAAATTTTTCAATAATTTATAAATAAAGAACTATGTAGGTATTTCCTCCGATGTAAACACTTGAGAGATATGAGATACGCGTCAGACCATACACTGATATTACGCATCACTTGGCGATCATTAAGACAACGACGTAACATAGTGTCCTCTAAAGTGATCGTCTCGCGGGAGACTGTGATTCATTCGCATAAAATTGCGTATGCTTGATTTTGCAGCGGGCTCGGTAGCGTGGTGGGATTACTAAAAACGG
Source organism: Harpagoxenus sublaevis (assembly GCA_030770355.1). Classification (NCBI taxonomy): domain Eukaryota; kingdom Metazoa; phylum Arthropoda; class Insecta; order Hymenoptera; family Formicidae; genus Harpagoxenus; species Harpagoxenus sublaevis. The sequence goes on from JASTWR010000269.1 coordinate 222,248, forward strand.
GATCAAAACATCTGTTTCTGTTCGACGAAACGGGGGAGCATTATCAGCTGCAGGCGAGATGTATCCTGGATTTCTACGTGCACGAGTCGCGACAGCGTATGGGTCTGGGCAATATTCTCTATCAGCACATGTTATCTGTAAGTTCAGCGTACGCTCTCTCATTCTCGAATCTTAAATTAACTGTTTAACCTCGCGAATTATATTTGCTGGTAAGAAACCGCCTACGGTAAGTTTACGGTACCTATATAAGTTTAAATCGACATACATATACAATTAAGAATACAGGTACAATTAACGATCTCTGATCGGTAATGATCGCAATTAGTAAAATTGTAGTTAATGAAAACAAATTAAAAATAATGAAATACACTATAATTTTTAATTTCCTCCCGTGTTGAGATTATCTCTGACAAGAGAGAAAGAGTATATCTCTGATTGCAAGTCTGAATAATATTTCACGCAAAGGAGTGTTAATGAATAATTAAACACAGGAGTGACCCAGGATTTAATTAATTTGAATACCGTAACTTCATATTTTTACATTGTTATATTGTGATTAATTCTTTTATTACGTAAAATATAATGAAATATTGCTACTATTGCCGTTTCTAAGATGTTAAGCTTGTGCTTGATTCAACGTACTTTTTATTCAACGGAGTCATCTATCAACAAACTTATGGCAGCCCCATGGGTTCCCCATTGTCTCCTAAAGTAGCAGATATTGTAATGCAAGATCTGGAAGCAAAAGCATTAAGCACTTTGAAATTCATCCCTTCTTTTTATAGAAGATATGTTGATGATGTGGCAATGGCAGTTCCCTCTGACTCTTGTAATGACACTCTCAATGTTTTCAATTCCTTCTATCCTAGGATCCAATTCACCATGGAAGTCGGTGAGAACGACAGTGAATTTTTTGGATGTTACTCTGATACGCAGTAGAAACCATTTGATTTTTGATTGGTTTCATAAATCTACGTTTTCGGGGAGATATCTGAATTTCTTCTCGATGCATCCCGTCTGTCAAAAGAAGGGTACTGTTATCAGTCTAATTGATAGGATTTTTCGGTTATCACACCCGAAATTTCACGGGAGAAATATGGAACTGGCTATCCAGATATTGTTAAATAATGGCTATCCGCTGGATTTTATATTTAAAGTATTCCGTGAGCGCCTTAAATACTTTTTTACTTGTGACAAGAAAGACAAATCGAATAAAAACCAGATTGACGCTAAGACTCCTTTTTTCACGATCCCGTATATTCAGTCAATAACGGAATAATATAAAAACATTACTAAAGATCTGGATGTTAAACTTTCATATTATAGTCTTAATAAAATGAAGAACTTCATTAAAGTACATAAAGACACCCTCCCTGATTCATCACGTTGTAATGTGGTATACAAGATTAATTGTAAGAATTGTGATGCATCATATGTAGGCCAGACGGGAAGGAAATTGCAGACGAGAATTAAGGAGCATCAGTCGAACATTAGAAGAAAGGCCGGGTCTCATTCTGTTTTGACTGATCACAGATTGAAATGCAATCACGATTTCGATTGGGATGAGGTTGAGATCCTAGATAATGAACCATATTTTAATAAAAGACTAGTTTCTGAAATGATAAATATAAAAAGACAAACTAAAGGTTTAAATTTGCAGACGGACACAGAGAATTTACCGGATATATATCTAAATGTTATTGAAGGTCTTTCTAAACGCTTTTGCAATGTTTATTGATTATTTTCGACACTTTAGGATATGTTTGTTACTTGCCCCTGTATGAAACCAGTCATTTCTTTCGAAACACTGAAGTGACAAGCACGTTTGTTTAATCACGTACTGATTTTCATCATAATGCAAACCTTTTGTACAACGCAATGTAAGTAACTGCATTTTTTATCTTAATTTGTACGCATATAGCGTTGTATTCGGGCGGATGTTACTCCGAATTTTACCACACAGGTATCCTGCACTTTTACGGTCTAGAATGGACAAAGGGCCGTTATTTTAACATCTGTTTTTCGAATCTGAGGATACCTGGAAGTACTTTGGAGAATGCATCTGTAAACATTCAACTGTAAGATGCAATGCGCTAAGGTTTCTATTACATAAGACTACGTCTTCTCAATATGTACCAGGGTTAGAGTGCGACGTTAGGTTTATTTACCGTTAATCTTTACATTTATGACTGCATTGCGTAATATTTATATATTTATTTCCTTGACTATGGCAGTTTTGCGTTCTTTGTTTTTAATTTTGACTTAAATTCTTATTTTTGTACACTGAAGAGGACTAAAAAAAGAGTCGAAACGTTCGTCGTCTTACATGTAAACTAACTGAATAAAATTTATAATTGCGCACCAATTACCGCGCGTTGGCTCTATTGTCTTTTTTAGTATTATTTATCTAAGATGTTTGCCAGAAGATGACCGATTTAATTGATGTTAGCATTCTCTCTCGATAATTATATGTTAATGAGACCCCGAGAAACGCGCCGTTCTCACGTAAAGAGAGAGTTTCCGCTGCATGATACCCGAACTTCCCCGCTCGAAGACAAGTCTTCAATGCGCCGGTACGAGGCGTAATTACTTCCTGTACAGAAGTAGAAGGCGTCGCGTGCGATCATGATTTAGATCGTTAAGGCTCTGTGCGAAACAGAGGCTTGACCGCTGCAATAGCGGTTACTCAACGATAAAGAGAGAAACAAATAATATTTACGTAACAGACTGGCAACATTTATTTCCGACAAATAATTTTATTGCAATTCCTGATGGAAAAATGTCTCAGAATTGTTCATATTATTAATCAGAATTTTTATACGAGTTGGTACGTTTTTCTAAAAAACTTAAAATAATAATGAGACATTTTAGATTTTTTTCTCCAACACATCTTTGTAGAAATCTGTGAATAAATAGAAAATCTGCGCAATATATTTATCAGAAGTTTTCATACATACAGATATACTGAAATATTCCGAAAATCTCCGTAATACGTATCTATATGTATTACTATTAAAGGGAAAAAATTAATACAAAATTTGAAAAATTTTAGTTAAAAAAACGACGCTGCTAGATTTTAAAATATTTGAAAATAATAAATAACTAATAAAATATTAAATTAATAGATAATTACCATGTGAATGTAGAAATACTTTCACACATTAATTTAAAATACTTTTTCCATTTATAGAAATTGTTTCATTAATATATTATTTTGTTTAGCAGCGCCGTTTTTTTAACTAAAATTTTTCAAATATTATATTAATTTTTTCCCTTCAATAGAAATACATATAGATACGTATCACTTGGATTTTATTTCTTTTTTTTTTATAAAGATATTATCCCTTGAGTTTAATTTTTTAAAAGTACCTATACAATAGTTATTTTTCAAGATAATATCTACTATAATAAGTACCTGACGTCTGTATGTCTGTCTGTATGTCTGACCGCGAACTACTCATTCATTAATGGACCGAATTTTAAAGTGGTGTATATGAAATAGGGGTAAAATTTCCCGGGGAGTGCTATAAAGTGTATAATTTTTTGTTACCGATTTTTTTGGAAGCCGGTTACGATATTTTTCCAATTTTTCCGGAAATTTTATATGAAACGGGGGTAGAATTTTCCGGGGAGTGCTATAAAGTGTATAATTTTTCGTTACCGATTTTTTTGGGGAAGCCGGTTACGATATTTTTCCAATTTTTCGGGAAATAATTGACCGAATCTCAAAGCCAGGTTAGGTTAGGTTAGGTGAAAGGGTGTGGTCATCTAGTGACCATTCACTCGGAGACCTGAGGTCCATTGTGATACCCTATTTTTTAACCCTTGACCCGTCTTTACCGTCTCGCGCTGAAACACTTCCAGTTCCGTGCAAAGCTCATTATATTGTCAATGTCCAACTCTGCTGCGTCTTCCAGTCCATCCAGAAATTCTTGTCCCATTGTCTGGAGGCGTCGGTTTTCTAGGGCTGGACACCAGCACAGCAGATGCTCAATTGTTTCTTCTTCCTCGTTGCATTCTCTGCAGTAGCTGTCATCTGTGATTTTCCATTTCTGGAGGTTCACTCCGACCGCACAGTTTCCTGTGACAACTCCTGCCGCTATGCGAACCAGGTTCTTCTTGTGTTTCAATAGTTGCCCAGTCCTGTTGTTATCTATCTTGGGCCAGAGATTTCGGGCTATCCCGCAGTCATTCCGGTTTTGCCAAATCTCTTTATGTTTCTCCAGTATAATTTCCTCTATGGCATCTTTCAGTGAACTGATCGGTGGTAGTGGGGAGTCTATTACCTCCGCACCGTTCCCTCCCGCCCCCAGCTTTGCCAGCCTGTCCGCACCTATGTTCCCTACCACATTTTTGTGACCGGGAACCCAGCGCAGACCGACCTTGTCGCCACGGAGCCAGGACAGTGCTTCTTGGCAACTCATCACTACCTTTGATCTCACTGTTATTGATGCAATACTTCTGAGCGCAGCCTGACTATCAGAGTAGATTGTGACATCCCTTAATGGTTTGCCACTCACCCAGATTAGCTTGGCTGCCTCCCTTATTGCACAGATTTCTGCCTGTATGGCGCGGCAACCGTTCTTTAGTCTGTATGACTTCTGGATGTTGAGCGCCTCAGAGTAGATTCCAATGCCTGCACCTGTTTTGGTTATGGAGGCATCGGTGTAGACTGATGTCTCATGTTCGTTTATCACCGAGTTATCCTCCCATTCCTCCTTGGAGGGGATGCGTATGTTAACACACCCCTCGAAGTTATGTCTGGCAACTAAGTAGTCCGTTGGACTATTTAGGTTTAGTCCTTTGTTACTGTTCAGTTTCCGATCTCTTCCAGTATTCTTGAATGTCCGTAGTTGATCGGCTTCCAGAGATTTGACTCCCTGAGCCTTACGGCTCCTTTTGCTGCTTGGCCTTTAACGTACAACTCAAGTGGTTGTAGGTTCAAGATTGCCTCCAATGCAGCTTGTGCTGTATTATTCCTCACTCCTGTGATACCCAGGGCTGCAAGCCTTTGTACCTTGGTGAGGCTCTTTTTGTTTACCTCCTTGTTCATGGCTTCCCACCAGACTAATGCTCCGTATGTAATGATCGGTCTTATTTACCGCAGTGTACATCCAATGTATGATTTGCCGGCATCAGCCCCATTTCCTTCCAAACATTTTCCTACATGCATAGTAGGCAATCAATCCTTTCCTCATCCTTTCCTCCACGTTTCCTTTCCATGAGAGTTTGGAGTCTAGGATAATTCCGAGGTATTTAATTTCCTTTGAAAGCGTAGTGCCCTTCCCTCCAACTTTGGTGGTGTGAAATTGGGTATTTTATACTTTCTTGTAAATAGGATGAACTCGGTCTTGCTCGGGTTTACCCCTAGGCCATTCTCTCCTGCCCACTTTGATAGTTCTTTTAGCGCAGATTCCATAATCTCACTGATTGTGAGACAAGTATTTGCCTGTGATCAGTATGACTACGTCATCTGCATATGCTATCATTTTGATCCCTTTCTCTTTAAAGGTTGTTAGGATCTTGTTTATGCACGATCAACCACAATAGCGGTGATATCACTCCTCCTTGTGGTGTGCCTCTTGTTGCCTTTCGTGCTGGTAGAGCTGTTGCCTATTTCCGAGGTAATAACTCTGCTATTCCAGCATCCTCATCACCCCACTCCGTGACCATATGCTCTACCCCCAATGTTTCTAAAGCCTCTTTATAGATTCAGTTTTGACGTTATTGAAAGCCCCCTCTATGTCCAGGAAATGCAGCCAAAGTGTATTCCTTGTCCTTGAGGGATTTTTCAATATGTTCCGACAACCACGTGTAGTGCGCTTTCGACCGATTGGCCTCTTAGATAAGGCATGTTGCATTTCGCACAGATTTTCCTATGTTTGTGGTCTCTTTTATATGGCATGTCTATCAGGTCTCTCTAGGGTCTTCAACAGAAACGATGATAAACTAATAGGCCTAAAATCTTTTGGCGTAGTGTGACTCGGTTTACCAGCCTTAGTTTATAAACGCCACCCTTACCTCTCTCCATCTTCTCGGTATGTAGCCTAATGTAAGGCATTCCACGAAGATTCTCTTTAGCATCCCAATAATGCTGCTCAGAGATTTTGTAGCATAATAGGCAGTATCCCATCCGGGCCCGCAGATTTGTATGGGCCAAAGAAATGCACCGCCCATAATACTCTCTCCTCTGTGACGATCATTTCCGCCCTGTCTCTCTCTCCGCAAGGGTCATCAAATCCCCCCGCCTGTGGGAATCATCCTTTCTTACGTCGTTGTGATCAATGTTCCCGCACCCAGGGAAGTGGGTGTTCATAAGAAGTTCCAGAGTCTCGTTGTTGGACTCAGTCCACGAGCCATCCGGTTTCATGATGTTACTTAGGATCGCTGGATCCTTTGATAACACCTTTCTGAACCTTGCGGCCTCGCTAGTATCCATAAGGGATTCACTGAACTCCTTAAACGATTCCCACTTTGCTTCTCTTATCTTATACTTAAACTCATTGAAGCTGGTCTTATATATATCCCAGCTCTCTTTTGTCTTATCCCTTTTTGCATTGTTGTAGAGCTTCCTTGTTTCCGTCCTTAGTTGCCTAAGCTCCCCGTTCCACCAGGGTTTGGTGGCCTTGCGTGAGCGGCTAACAGGGCAGGATTTTTTGAAAGCCCTTGTTAGTGCAACTTCTAGTTCATTAACTAAAACCTCTATTCCCTCGATAGATGGGTACTTTGACGTTTGGAACTCTGGTCCCCCATCCACGTACCCCTCCACGAGTTTGCTAAACGTTTCCCAGTTCGTTCTTTTGGGGTTCCTAAAGGGCTTGTTAGTTGGGGCCGCGCGGTTTCTAAATAAAATTCTCCTATGATCCGAGAAGGATCGTTTTAAGGAGACCCTCCAGTCCTCAACTATCAACCTCCTCCTCGCCTGTGGTCAAGGTCAGATCTATCACCTCTTCCCTAACCTTGTTCACAAATGTCGGCATATTGCCTCTATTGCAAACGGTCAGGTTATTTGTAAGAATAAAATCCATTATTGACTCACCTCTCTCATTTATATCCTTGCTTCCCCATTGGATGTGATGTCCATTGGCATCGCATCCTATCACCAGTTGTCTGCCCTGCTTCCTGGCTCCCAGTACCAGGTTTTGGACGGCCTCTGGTGGTGGTTCAGCCTCATCATACGGCATGTATGCAGAAGCCAGAAGAAGTTTCATGTTCCCCTGGCTCTCGCAGGTCGCCACGGTCAGGTCATTTGTGCTATATTGTGTTAGTAGTGTGAGTTTTAGGGATCTCTTCGCCACTATACACGCTCTTTTCTTACCTGCAGTCTGAGAATGTAGCAGGGTATACTCCTTAGTCCTTAGACCTCGAACCCTGTCCTTTGCAAGCCAGGGCTCTTGGACCAGGGCTATATCCACATTCTCTTCAGTCATGAACAGCATCAAGTCCTCCGTGGCCGCCTCGCAGTGATTCAGATTAATCTGAACCACCCGAAGCCCTGGCCGTCGCGCTGCTCTTGTCATTTGGAAGCCTCGCTTTCAGCGCACCCAAGCCGAATTTGATGCTTCCTTTTGACTTCCTAAGAGAGTCCATAGACTCGTCATCAATCGTGAAGACGAAGTCCTTTCCTTTGCCATTTTGACTCTTAGCCGATGAGATAATCCTCCAGCTTTGAGTCTTCAGGCCCTTGTTTTGTTTGCCCAAAATCTTCACCACGGTATCGTCTCCTTCCGGAACCGGAGGTGGGATCCATAGTGAGATTTTCTTCCTCAGCGGTAGTTGTGACATCTGGATGACCTCGAGTTGGGCCCCCTGCCAGAGTTCGCCGCAGCTGCCGATGACTTGCGTTAGAAAGTCGCGTGACTTTCTGTTGCTGCATCCAACAACTTTGACGCCCTTCTGCCAACCGGCCCCGTCGAAGTCGACCTCCTCGCAACTATCACCATCCAGCTCGGCTATGGCCAGCAGAACCCTCGTTTCCACCTCCATCCACCTTTCGGCCGTCATCCTGCCATCCGGATCAGAACGATCTATGATGGCAATCCGACAGTCCTCGGGCGAATCGAAGCTTATCGAGGGCTTGACTCTTTTTGCTTCGCTTTCCTCTCCGTCGCCCGATCGCACCCTCTTTACCGTTTTCCTTTCGGAAGGTGGCACATTGGGGTTTGTCCGGCTTTGGAGATTCCACCGTAGCGTTGGCCCTCTGGAGCTTTCTTGCCGGCTTAGTCCTTGCTACCTCTCTTTCTTCGGTGATTGTCTCCAATTTTTGTTGCTGTTGTTCGGCTTCAATTTGGAGACCTTTTTCTTGTTTAGTTTGATGAGGTTCCCTGTCCCTGGTGGTCAGTTCCTCATCCTTCTTGTTACTCATCTTTTTCAGAAATGACAGGGCATTTCTGTAGGCTTCCTAGCCTTTTGAGCTGCCGTCATCTCTTTCTTTTTGGATCTTGCTTCCTCCTGGCAAGCTATGTCGGCCTCTGAGTCAAGAAGATCCCTCTCGACGTTCGGAGTCCATACAGTCAACACTGCCACCTTTAAGCGATTGCTCGTCCATCGGTCGCCCCTGTCGATCTGTACTTTCTCCAGCCAGAGAAGAGATGCTCCTCGGACTCCCCCCGCCCGCAGGAGTAGCAATCTCCATTTTTCCCACTTGATGCTTGTAGAGTGTAGAGTAGAATCCGATCGGAGCTCAGCCACTTCCAAGGAAGTGGAAGGATTCCCCATTTCTGGTACCTCCTGGGGTAAATCTATTTATATTACTCTCTTCCATTGTGGTTTCGGTTTTTTGATTCCCTTGTCCGCGATCGCTTATTCCGTGTGGCGGCTCTCCGCTAGCCACCAGGAAGTAACCTTGTCGCTCTCTCCCGTCTCTCCCGTCGATGGTAATGAGGCAGCTCCACAAGCAATCTTAAAGCCTCGCCGAACTAATCGTTGCGAGAATGCGACCATCAAGGTTTCGTCCTCTCCGACGGCACACGACGCGAAGACGAGATCATCGGGGTTACATCCTCCCCGTCGGTACGCGCGGAACTCAGGTTAACATTTACGATACGCGCGAGAGAATTTCAAGTTGACGAAGCGCGGAGGCATTCAAGTTATTAATCAGCGCGAATTTCAAAACGATAATCGGGGGCGAGATTCAAGGGATGAAAAGTCGCCTAGCAACCAAAGTCGCCAAGCAACCAAGGGTTGTTACCGGGATTTTTCGGTATAAAAGACGGACTGATTTCCACAAAATGCAGAGAAATCCAGCAGCAGTCAACCACGACGGATCTCCTACCGGCCTCAAGACGGAGAGGAAATCGAGACAACCAACCCGGCTCGCTGAGGAGGAGGCTATAGCGCAAGCGACGCTACGCCGGAGAACTCGCCCGCTTCCTCTTCAACGATACGCGAGTAAAAGGAAGGTGATCCTGATCGATCCGCCTGCAGTCGGCGCTCAGCCGCCCTCCCGAACCAAGCGACCAAGAATTCGTCCGGCAACCATCCCAGCAGCTAGCGCTAAGTCGCTGATTGGCGCCAAGCGCCCCAAAACTCAGCACGCTGCTAACGAAGAGCGGAGCGTTAAAACCGGAGTGGTGCTCCCAACTCCTGGGGTCGTTCAGCAGGAACCCATCGTTAGACGATCTCTTCCCTGTCCTCGACTTGAGCCCAAAGATAGCTGGCGCAGGAACGCCTTCAACAGGTAAAAATATTTCCAGCGCTCAGACGCTCACTGGCGCGAGTCGCCTATCAGTAAGCGCTCAGACGCTCACTGGCACAAATTTCCTTTCAACTAGCGCTCAGACGCTCTCCGGCGCTAGACGCCTTGCATCTAGCGCGCAGCCGCTTTTCAACGCGAAAAGGAGGAAACTCTCCTCACCGATTCTTGGCGCAAGTCGCCTCATTTCCTAAAAAGAATTATCATTTCTATCTAGGAACCTCAACACCTAAAGTCACACGAGAGAGTCTGATCAGCTTCGAAGCCTCGCCAATTTGTTCTGCAGAATCATCACCAGCATATAATTGGGTGTTTGCCATCGTTAGAAACTCCAGAGTTGCTTTCTCCCTTCCGCGTTGTGTCTGAGGGGACTCAGGCAGGAGTAGCCTGGAAGAATTTCAGGAACGCTGCCACGCAGACTGAAAAGGAAGCAACCGGGAAAGAAAATTCTAGAACCGCAGCAACTCAGACGAAGCCGCGAGGAGGTCGACAGGAGAGAGAAAGAAAAGAGAGATACGAAAGATTTCAACGTCAAGATAAAGAGAGAAGAGACAGACAGAGAAGATACCGATATTAATCAAATACCATTATTGATCTATTATTATCCTGATTTTGTTATGCAGTTAAAATAAAATGATTTAACCAAAAATAAACTAATTTCTTAGCGATAAGCACGTTAAGCAAATTAGGATAGCGAGCGAGAAATAAATACTTGAGCGTTAGGAACCCGCTATATAAATTAAGCGTTAATCGCTCACAAACGCGTTACAAAATATCCTAAATTCCTTTCTGGAGTGATGAGCCGGAATTATGGTTCGCTCAGCTTGAAGGGCAATTCGTACTTAGCGGAATAACTACAGATTCTACAAAATATTCTTGCGCAATAGCCCAGCTAGATTCTCGCCAAATCAAAGAGATCAAGGATATAATTACTCAACCCCCGCAGGTTGACAAATATGACACTGTAAAGAAGGCGCTTATCCAAAGGCTTACCGTTTCGCAAGAACAACGAACTCGCCAACTCCTAGAACTCGAAGAAATCGGGGATAGAAAGCCGTCGCAATTTTTTCGACATTTAAGAACTTTGGCTGGAAGCAACGTTCCAGACTCCCTTCTACGAACACTCTGGCTTGGGAGACTTCCGACTCAAATGCAAATGGTGCTCGCAACACGGATTGACGATCCCTTGAACGACGTGGCAGAGCAGGCAGATCGCATTCATGAGATGTCGAACAAAGCCGTGATAGCCGCCACGTCTACTGTTGGGCAAAAGAAATCCGTGGAAGAGCAGATTCAAGCATTAACCAAGCAAGTTGAATCTCTTGCAACACATCTCTCTAGAGAGAGATCAAGAAAAAGATTAAATGAAAAGAAGGATCGAAGCCAGAGTAGAGGCCGAAGCCAATCCCGAAAAAGAAATTATGATGAGAAGAACTGCTTCTATCATAATCGATTCGGAGAAAAGGCTAAAAAATGCACACAACCGTGTGCCTTCAAGACGGAAAAAGTCCAGGGCAGTCACTGATGGCGGCCAGTGAACCCGCCCGAAAGCCCCGCCGCCTTTTCATAACTTGCCAGGAAACAAAAAGACGATTTTTAATAGATACCGGGTCAGATGTTAGCGTCTTTCCAAGGTCGATGACGGCAGGGTTTAAAAAGCCTACAAACTACGAATTGTTTGCAGCAAATGACACAACGATTACAACGTACGGATGGGTTACTATTCAGCCAGAGTTCGGATTGCGACGTGCATTTCCTTGGCGATTCGTAGTAGCAAACGTTACACAGCCAATCATAGGAGCAGATTTTCTAGCTCACTACCATTTGCTACCAGATCTACAGAATGGAGTACTGTTAGACGGAATGACTCAAATACACGCCAAGGGGTCAGCAGGATCCGAAGCAATTGAGGCAATAAAAGTGCTCTCCGTTGAAAATAAATACCATCGGATTTTGGCAGAATATCCGGGTATTACCAGGGCAACTCCTGGAGCGCGAAAGGCAAAACACACAACGGAACATTACATACAAACAACACCAGGACCGCCGGTCGCATGTCGTCCACGGAGGTTGGCTCCAGAGAAGCTCAAGGCAGCAAAAGCTGAGTTTAACCTGTTGCTTCAGGAAGGAATCATTCGGGTTTCAAAAAGTCCATGGTCTTCACCACTTCATATGGTTCCAAAAAAAGGAGGTGCATGGAGGCCTTGCGGAGATTATAGAGGGGTTAATAAAAGAACTGTACCAGACAGTTACCCAGTGCCTCATATTGAAGATTTCTCACAGAACTTACACGGAAAAAAAATCTTCTCTACGCTAGACCTGGTACGGGCCTATAATCAGATTCCTGTCCACCCTGACGACATACAGAAAACAGCCATTACAACTCCCTTTGGACTTTTTGAATATGTGTTCATGCCTTTCGGTCTGAGAAATGCAGCTCAGACTTTTCAGCGCTTCATGAATGAAGTTCTGAGAAGTTTTGACTTTTGCTATGTCTATATTGACGACATTCTGATTGCATCACGCAACAAAGCAGAACATGAAGAGCATTTACGCAAAGTATTCAAAAGATTAGAAGAATACGGCATTCTTTTGAGTCCAGCAAAGTGCGTCTTCGGAAAAGAGAGAGTACTTTTTCTGGGATATGAAGTATCAGGAGAAGGTACTCAGCCGCCATTAGAAAGAATTGAAGCAATCAAAAGATTTACTAAGCCAGAAAATATTCAGCAACTTCGACGGTTCCTGGGGACTCTGAACTTCTACAGAAGATTTATCCCGGAGGCCGCTAAGGATCAGGCTTTATTAAATAGCCTGCTTGGCGGTCCCAAGACAAAAAAGAAGGAGCCAATCATCTGGAACACAGAGCTGGAAGTAGCATTTGAAAAATGCAAAGAGAGCCTTTCAAGGGCGACTTTGCTTGCGCATCCAAAACCAGAAGCAGAAATTGCACTCACGGCGGATGCATCAGATTCAGCCATCGGTGCAGTAATCCAGCAACGAAATGGAGAAGACTGGCAACCATTGGCCTTCTTTAGCAAGAAGCTGAATCCAGCACAGCAAAAATATAGTCCTTACGATAGAGAACTACTGGCAATATATTTAGCCATCAGGCATTATCGACATCTACTAGAGGGAAGAAACTTTACAATTTTCACAGATCATAAACCGATTATTTATGCCTTCAAGCAAACTGCGGAACATGGCTCTCCGAGACAAGCACGGCATCTCCAGTATATCGGGCAATTTACTACCGATATTCAACATATCTCTGGAAAAGAGAATGTTGTTGCAGATGCCTTGTCGAGGATTGAAGAAATTCAAACTGCAGTAAATCTTGAAGATCTGGCAAAGGCTCAAGAAGAGGATGCCGAAATTCAGGAACTCCTGAAAGGGAACTCTTCTTCACTCAAGCTAGAAAAATTTCCGATACCAGGAACCAGCTCAACGCTTTTCTGCGACACAACAACGCCTTTTGCTCGACCCTTTGTGACAAAGGACTTCAGAAAGCAAGTATTCCGATCACTCCATAGCCTGTCACATCCAGGAACGAGAGCAACGGCAAAACTAATCGCACAGCGTTATGTCTGGCCCAGGGTTAAAGTAGATTGCCAAGAGTGGACAAGAGCCTGCATCGCCTGCCAAAAGCAAAGGTACATAAGCATAATCGATCACTGATTGGAGAATTTTGCAGCCCCTCAGGACGATTCGAACACATCCACATAGATCTGGTTGGTCCATTACCAGTTTCAAAAGGATACAGATACTGTCTCACGGTTGTCGACCGATTTACCAGATGGCCTGAAGCTATACCTGTGGCTGATATCTCGGCGGAAACTATTGCTGAAAGTCTTTTCACGCATTGGATTGCGAGATTCGGCACTCCAACACGAGTTACAACGGATCAGGGGAGGCAATTCGTAGCCGACCTGTTTCGTCAACTCACCAGGTTAACAGGAACCACGCATATTCATACAACGGCTTATCACCCCGCAGCAAATGGCATGGTAGAGCGTTTACATCGGCAGATAAAAACGGCTATTAAATGTCACGCAACAGAGGCATGGACGGAGGTGTTGCCCGTTGTTATGATGGGAATACGAGCAGCTTACAAGGAAGATCTTCGTGCAACTCCTGCGCAACTCGTATATGGAGAAACGATTAGACTTCCTGGAGAATTTCTGCAAGAAAATTTGCAAGCAAGCTGCACAAGCGAGTTCCTTCAGAAATTAAAACAGACGATGAATAATTTACGGCCGCAACCAGTAAAAAGGCACGGAACGCCCGCTACGTTTGAGCATAAAAGCCTGAAGGATTCCACTCATGTTTTCCTCAGGCATGATGCACCGACACGGGCTCTGCAACCGACTTTTAACGGCCCCTTTGAAGTTCTAAGTCGTGGTGAAAAAGTCTACAAGATAATGGCAAACGGAAAAATAATTCATGTATCTGTAGATCGTTTAAAACCAGCATATATTCTGGTTGAGCAGGATCAAGCTGAAAGACCTCCGGAAACATTTCAGCGCTCTAATGAAACTTCAGCCCCATCAGAAGTAAGAACTCGAAGCGGCAGAGTTTCACGAAAGACAGTGCATTTTCAAGCCTGACTCATTATCAACGAAGGGGGTAATGTGGCGGCTCTCCGCTAGCCACCAGGAAGTAACCTTGTCGCTCTCTCCCGTCTCTCCCGTCGATGGTAATGAGGCAGCTCCACAAGCAATCTTAAAGCCTCGCCGAACTAATCGTTGCGAGAATGCGACCATCAAGGTTTCGTCCTCTCCGACGGCACACGACGCGAAGACGAGATCATCGGGGTTACATCCTCCCCGTCGGTACGCGCGGAACTCAGGTTAACATTTACGATACGCGCGAGAGAATTTCAAGTTGACGAAGCGCGGAGGCATTCAAGTTATTAATCAGCGCGAATTTCAAAACGATAATCGGGGGCGAGATTCAAGGGATGAAAAGTCGCCTAGCAACCAAAGTCGCCAAGCAACCAAGGGTTGTTACCGGGATTTTTCGGTATAAAAGACGGACTGATTTCCACAAAATGCAGAGAAATCCAGCAGCAGTCAACCACGACGGATCTCCTACCGGCCTCAAGACGGAGAGGAAATCGAGACAACCAACCCGGCTCGCTGAGGAGGAGGCTATAGCGCAAGCGACGCTACGCCGGAGAACTCGCCCGCTTCCTCTTCAACGATACGCGAGTAAAAGGAAGGTGATCCTGATCGATCCGCCTGCAGTCGGCGCTCAGCCGCCCTCCCGAACCAAGCGACCAAGAATTCGTCCGGCAACCATCCCAGCAGCTAGCGCTAAGTCGCTGATTGGCGCCAAGCGCCCCAAAACTCAGCACGCTGCTAACGAAGAGCGGAGCGTTAAAACCGGAGTGGTGCTCCCAACTCCTGGGGTCGTTCAGCAGGAACCCATCGTTAGACGATCTCTTCCCTGTCTCGACTTGAGCCCAAAGATAGCTGGCGCAGGAACGCCTTCAACAGGTAAAATATTTCCAGCGCTCAGACGCTCACTGGCGCGAGTCGCCTATCAGTAAGCGCTCAGACGCTCACTGGCACAAATTTCCTTTCAACTAGCGCTCAGACGCTCTCCGGCGCTAGACGCCTTGCATCTAGCGCGCAGCCGCTTTTCAACGCGAAAAGGAGGAAACTCTCCTCACCGATTCTTGGCGCAAGTCGCTCATTTCCTAAAAAGAATTATCATTTCTATCTAGGAACCTCAACACCTAAAGTCACACGAGAGAGTCTGATCAGCTTCGAAGCCTCGCCAATTTGTTCTGCAGAATCATCACCAGCATATAATTGGGTGTTGCCATCGTTAGAAACTCCAGAGTTGCTTTCTCCCTTCCGCGTTGTGTCTGAGGGGACTCAGGCAGGAGTAGCCTGGAAGAATTTCAGGAACGCTGCCACGCAGACTGAAAAGGAAGCAACCGGGAAAGAAAATTCTAGAACCGCAGCAACTCAGACGAAGCCGCGAGGAGGTCGACAGGAGAGAGAAAGAAAAGAGAGATACGAAAGATTTCAACGTCAAGATAAAGAGAGAAGAGACAGACAGAGAAGATACCGATATTAATCAAATACCATTATTGATCTATTATTATCCTGATTTTGTTATGCAGTTAAAATAAAATGATTTAACCAAAAATAAACTAATTTCTTAGCGATAAGCACGTTAAGCAAATTAGGATAGCGAACGAGAAATAAATACTTGAGCGTTAGGAACCCGCTATATAAATTAAGCGTTAATCGCTCACAAACGCGTTACAAAATATCCTAAATTCCGCTCAGAGACAAGTCTCCGATTGTTATTCACGACTGTCCAGAGAGACCTCCCTGGACGTTCCACTATCCGCAACCTGTGGACGCGCCCGGTAGCATGGGAAAACTGCCCTTCACTTTTTAAAGTGTCCCGGGACATATACTATATTACGCATAAATAACTTTAGGAACTATAATCTTCATATACATTTCAAAAGGCGCTTTATCGACATAAAAACAAAATAAGAGAAGATGAAAAAAATGTCTTCCGCTCTGAACCAATTTACAGCAAAATAGAAATAATTTGAAACAAAAATTCTGCATATTTCTCGCACTAAAAACAAATTCACATTTATATCATTAGCTGTCGTTTTCTGTAGTCACTATTTGACAAGAATAATTACATATACGTAAGTTTAACTCATGTAGACACCGCCACAATACATAACTGTGCTTATAAAGACGGACGAAACTGAATTATATAAGTATAATTGCAAAAATATGAATATCAATACAAACAATACCAATATACAAAAATGCTTTCTTATGCTAAAAATTTTCAGATTGCAGCCTGCCTTTACAACGAAAAATTGCTTGAAACAGACAGCTTTTTACGGTTTTCTAACTCTAAGACGCTTTTTATAAGTATAGTATCGCATACCGGACATCGATAACGTTCCAAACGATGCATTGAATGCAACAGGCAAAATGACCACAGGGTACAAAAATACAAGAGGGTTGCTATTAAACTTGATAGTTTAAATTATCCAGCTTTTGTAATGCTTGCCGTCCATTTGTCTGCAGCTGTCGATCAATTCTAGGTAAAACCAATTTTGGTAACTTTGTCATATCAATACTCCGCTCAGGCATGTTTCCGTGTTCATTGTAAGGGTTTTCTATTAATAAGAAATAATGCAATAAATAGTATACAAAAATTTTTCTAATGCAATAGTATAATGGATTTAAAAGAGAAGTGAAATTTGAAAATCGAAATGTAAAACATTGAAAAATGTAGATATCTATAAAAATGAACTATGTGGAACTATAGAACCATGTAGTCGACCACGAAGGTATTCGTGTTCTTTATTAACACAATATTCTATAAAATATATTACAGAGGAAAAAAAGAAAAGTTATGGTGTAAGTAGCACCTTTGACCTGCTCTGCACAAATTAAAAAAGTATAATTGTCTCAAGTTATTGCAAAAAAAGATGGGCCATGTATTTTGCAAATTTCCTATCTGCATGTCTTAAAAAATTTGAAAATACTAATATAAAAAATTTGGAAACTTATATTTTTCATTGTGTAAACTGTTTCTACACGTTATTTAGTATATAAATATGTGAGAGTATAATTAAGGAGTGATTACGTTTGATACAAGATATTTCACATTTTATTTTGATGCATTGAGTATTAAATTGAAATGTACAAACTTTGTGTATAAATGCATTTTTTACATAAAATTTTACATAAAGTGGAAGAAATAAAAAAAAACAGAAATATACAAAATATTCTGAAAAGAGTAAAGTGATCAGAAAATTACATCAACTGAAAATGGAAAATTGTCTATTATTTAATAGTATATAAGCGTAAACAAAGATGAATTAAGAAGCATATAAGTAGGAATTAATAATTTATATCAAGTAAAAGGCAATGGTTAATATCAAGTAAAAGGTTGTGGATAATATCTTGTTGTTTGAATTTATGAGTATCTTTTCTACAAAAATAACGGTAATAGTTGAATCAAGAAAATATAAACCGACTTTTTCAAAAAGTAATATCTCTAATACTTAGAAAATTACTCTTTTTAATTATATGTATATACAATTTAATTCGCATTTTATTTTAAAACACTGAGCATTAAATTAAAATAAATAAATTTTGTGCATAAATGTATACACTCTACAAAAAGTTTTACATAAAGTGAAAGAAATGAAAAAAATAGAAATATATGAAATATTCTGAGAAAAGTACTCACTTCTCAATTATTATACTCACATATTTACATACCAAATGATGTGTAGAATCAGTTTATACAAAAGAAATAGAAGTTTCCAAATTTTTTATATGTATCTTCAAACTCTTTAAGACATGCAGATAGGAAACTTGTATAATACGTGGCCTATCCTTTCTGCAATAGCTTGAGAAAATTTATACTTCTTTAACATATAATTAAATAAAGAATATAAAAACTTCAACCTTTTCACAAATTATTATTACTATTATTTATAAAATAACACTTTTTAATTACATATACAAAGACTAAATTTAATTATAAATACAAAAACTGAAATTGTGAGATTTAAAAACATTTGGCGTGCTCGGATATCCGAGTTTTTCTTTACAATGACTATGTACTAGTAATAATGAAAAAAAGTGATTTAAAAAAACTCAATAATGCATGCTACGTAATTTCACTAGATTTAAAGTATTTGAAATTTGTAAATAAAACATTAAAATTATACGTTACCTTTGTCGGTGGTTAACAGTTATTTCGTCTTTTTGTTTAATTGTTTCGTTCTTTTCGTTTGTTGTGTTCTTTTTGAACGTTTTACAAGTACACCGTTTTCTCCTTTATAATTAAATAATTCTTCTTGTACTGGTTTTCTCTTTGCTATGTTTGCATCAGTATTACTGTCGGTTTTATTGAACAATGTATTTGATTTTGTTTTGGAAGCCACGTCTTGTCCATCAGATCTCGATGTACCTACTTGACTGTCATCTTCAATGATTAAAATAAAATGTAATTAATATTATTTGTTGCAACAAATATAAAAAAAGACGTTATAAAAAATTCAGTAAAATAAGAAAAATCTAATTCCTTATTAATAATTCTTCGAAAACCAAATTTTTAAAGTCGTATTTAATTAAATTATGTATTTAATATTTTAATAACACACTATAGAGTTCCATAGTACTGCAAAAAGTAAACTAAACTCAGAACTTAGTGTAGATGGTCATTTAAGTTTGCACTAAATTATGTAAAATCTAATTTAAAAATTTTATATATTTTAACTTATACTAAACACTAGCCGTCGTGTATTCCACATAGATTTAGGACTCCTAATTTATATTTTATATTAGTTTATTCTCAATAACTTATGTCAATTTGTATTAGCAAATCAATCAATGTATAATAATCTTATCTGTTAAATAATTAATTTACATAAAAGGTAATAATATAAAACAAATATCGTCCGTTAAAAGTAAAGAGAAAAGAAGAAAACGCTAAGTGGTCACATGAAAAAAGTGATGTCTAAATTAATAACCTACGGGCATTTTTTTTCTTAAAAAAAACGTAAAGTTAAATGTATAAAAAACTTTACGTAAATTCTTTATGTATAAAATGTATTAAGTAGTATAATTAAAAAATTACCTTTTAATATAGTTTTTTATATTCACACATATCTGTACATACTGCACATAGCATTTTTAATTTTTTATTATAATTATTATCATCGGATAATCTTCGAAAGGCACAATTAACACAAATAATGTGCCCGCACTCTCCAGCACCAAAAGTTTCAACAGTGATATTTTCTGTGCATATAATGCACGTCATTGCCTTTAAATCTTCCAAATTAATATGTCGCAATTTACATTCAACACGTTGACAATTCCCATTTTTGAAGTCGTGACATATATTACAGTTTTGTATATTTCGGCCGACTTCTCTTCTCATATGCTCGGTTACAATTCCCGTCGTTTCGTAACAAAGTTGTTCCACACGCGTACAATGCAAAAATAGGCATTTTTTATCGTGGCATATGGTGTTTTGATATTTAAAACAGTATCTATATTTATGCAATAAAACACAATCCATATCAAAACAGCAATTATTTTTAAATTTTTCGCAATCTTGAACGATTGGTTTTCTGGAATAAAAAGAATTTCATGTCACTGTAGGATGTATAATCAACAAAGGTTGTATATTAGTTGCAAGATACGTAGAAATCTAACCTCGAACCGAAATAAGCCATCTTCTCTTCTTATGAACGACAATCTAGCAGATGATAAACAATAACGACAAGAGCAATGTTAACGACGACAAGAGCAATATTAACGACAACAGCATTGAACAACATCAAAGTTCTAGTGTATACATACTAGATATATCGCGACTCGTATGGAACATAGATGCGTATCGCAACGGCAAAATTAAGTCTGTTCCTTTTCGGTACCTGCACTTGCTTGCACTCTTATTACTTAGGCTACTTGCACGCGTTTTACGATCTTGATAAACGGAAATGTATAATTGCTAGTAGCACAGATATAATAAGTACACTGCAAAGTACGAATTAAAAAATGCTATTTAAAACGTCTTTCTATCTCTTGCGGTTACAAGATGTATATCATAAGGCGCCATAAGAGAAATTGTTTATTTCTATTAAAACGCTTATATCTCGGTACCCGAAAAAAATATAAAGATAATTTAAAAAGCACTCATTAGTTCATAATCTGCGGTACTGGAATTACTGGACCTCATTACTAGCAATTACAGAGTTTTGTTTATTAAAATGAAAAAGTGCGTAAATTTGTACCGATTTTCAACACAAATTTTTCTTATTGTTAATATGTATTCCAATTGCGCTTAGCATTACATATAATAGGATTGAAAGTATACATATATTATTCTACACATATCTAATCTGCATAGCAAAATGTGTCTGGTTTTAATTAGAAGTATGCAACGTGCATGGATAAATTGAATTTTTGATTTGGATATATTGTATGCAATTGTAAGTTTACACTACGTGTTCGTATTTTGATACTTGAAGGTATGTCTCATTTATGCTGTGCATAATATGCAGTAAATAATAAACTTTAAGCTATAATGTGCAAACTTACTTTAAATTGTATTATGTTTTTGTTACAGTATTATATTTATGTTGTATTATTAAGACCGTTAAGATATAAATCAATATAAAGGAAATAGCCATATACGGTCCAAGCTTGGATGTAAGGCAGCTCAATATTATTTTATATATGTATATATTAAATAATCGGATTTTCCAACATATTAAACTGCATGCCGATTACTTTCGGACTTAAAACACAGCTATCTTCTAATGTTTCAATAATAGCTGTGTTTTAAGTCCGAAAGTAATCGGCGCGCAGTTTAATATGTTGAAAAATCCGCGTATTTAATAGACACATAAAAAATAATATTGAGCTGCCTTACATCCAAGCTTGGACCGTATATGGCTATTTCTTTTATATTGATTTGTATTATTACATTTGAAATAGGAATTTGGACAAAGATTAAGTATTGAACAGAGATTTTGAAAAATTGGACCTGAGTATAGTAGGAAAATAAGACCAAGCAATTCTTATACTTACTGTATCTCTTATTTTAATTAATAAGATATAAAGCTCTTTTGTAGGATGCACTAAAATAAAAAATAAGGATTAAGTGTTGAAAAAAAGTAAATATATAAAGATATATATATATATATATATATATATATATATATATTATATTAGTAAAATATATTTATAATATATAAAGATTTTTATATCCAAATCTCTCAGCAATGTATCATTAACGGGTGATACGCGAGGACTAGTACACCCTGTATACTTGTAACATAAACTCAAGACACTTCTTTGTTTTCTTCATCCTCTTTCTTTGTCCTTTTTCCCTTGCTTAATCTGTAAATAATATGTATGTTTCGTTTTAATGTTAAGAAGTTAAATACATAATATATAAATTTACGTCTTTCTTTAACTATAATAAAGTTAAAAATATATCTATAAAATTCTGATATAAATTGAAAAATATAGAATGTATAATAACAGTATTGTGTTTCAATTGTGATGTAAGTATTTAGGTATCTATATTTTGTTATAACAATTCATTAGATTGTATTTATAATCATTACTTTTTTTCTAAAATACACATCAAACCAAAAGAAAAAATTTTTTTATATTGTTATGGATTCTAAGAATAACTGAGATTAATAGAAAGAAATGTTAGTAAAACAAGATTTTTACACACACACACATACAAGTATAAAATATTAATGTCTATATATACACAAGATATTTTACAGATTACATTGGGTGAATTTATTTCAATATTCAAAAAATCAGTTTGAAAAATAACTCAAAACATACAATACTCACATAGGCGAAACTCCACCATCCATTTGTGACATTGATGACATTCCTGGAGAGGAAGTGGCCCAACGATGTCCAATGGAAGACGGCGAAAGCAATATGTACAATATACGTGACCGCATCTTAATGCTTTTTTCCCATCTTCCATCAATGGGATGTAGCATTTGTTGCATGCTGGTACATATGCTGCAAGTACAATATACCTTTCATTAATTTCTTGTGATATTTATATATTTATGTAGAAAAATTGACAAATACTATATAGAAACTTACAATTTCTAGCTGCTGTTCCACATGCCAAACACGGCCATAGGCATTCGCCCAACACATTTAACGTACATGTAATCTGTAATTCTTTAGGAAAAGTCTCCCTTAAAATGTACGCTAACCGTATCAATTCCTTAAAAACGGTATCCCAAAACGGACGTATGTTTTCATTAATTTCCAAGACTTCTTCATTTGTAAGATGCACTCTCTTGCACAAATTACTTTTGTTACACATGGTATTATCACACCTCTCAACCTTATGCGGTATTTTACACAAATTTCTTTGACATACACGAAGCAAGTAATCTCGACAAACCATCTTATATAAATATAAAAGTGTACGAAAAAAGCAAATAAAAACGACAAAAGCTGAGAAAACAACACTAGCAAATACAACAATAGCAGAGTAAACAACAGTTTTAGCACATGTTCAAAGGAATAAACAGAAAGAAGCCTAACCTAATCCCACCGGCTTTTTCGCGATACCGTTATAAGGCCTGTTCTAAAATACGTCGCATGTCGAAACGCAGCTAATGGCCCAATAAGAGTTCTTTTTCGAAGACGTGTCTTCTCATTGGACTATCGGCAGTGTTCCGACATTCAACAGAACGCATAGACATATTATATCTAGACCGAGCATATGCCCAAATTTGAGGAGTGGGGGTATAGGCGACGTAGAAAAAGAGACACTCTGTTGTGTGGTGTTCGTTCTCTCTCGTTTCGCGCATGCGTACGCAAAATAAGCGTAATGGGAGGGAGGCATTAAGAGGAGCGATGTGGAACAAGGAACTGAAACGGCTGAAACAGAACGGTTAGAAGTGCTGAAATTGGTTACGGCCGTATAAGTGCGTATAAGCGGAAACCGCGTTGTGCAAAGTGAAGTGCTGGAACGCGTTCAACGTGCGTGAACGTGCTAAAAGTGTGGCTGAAATTGCAAAAAATGATGAATTGCTGCATATGTCGGAAAGAATTCGATCCTTCGTTTCCACGACAATTTCACAGGTAATGTGTAAATCTGGAAGTGGTTAGATTTTCATATTTTATCACATGTGTATTTCTTTATATAAAAATATTATACGTCTCGGAATTAACATCTGGACGATTGATCTAAAAAGTGCTGTGTGAATCCGACAAACCAAGTTGGCTTGCAGTTTTTCAATGTTTATATCGGAAAGATCAAATGATGTTAAATATTGTAAAGTCGGTTTAAAGTAATTATTTCTGTTAATAATCACTGGCGGAATAAATATATTATTCGGTATAAAAATATTCTTCAGCTTTAATTCAAAATAATGTATAGTATTATGTTTAGTTTTCCGAAAGATGCAGAAAGGCGAGAAAAATGGTTTGCTAGCATTGGGTACACTATCAGTGCTTACAAAAATGCAAGAATTTGCAGTGATCATTTTGCACAGAAAGATTATTATTACTGTGGCACACCTGTACCATGTAAAAGATTATACAAAACTGCAATTCCATCTATTTTTATGCAAAGGTAACAACAGACTTTTCAATAAGATAAGATTACGATTTCTTTTTAAATAAATTATACATTTATTAAGCTTATATTATTTATTGTTACTATAGTAAACAGTTATTACATAAAAATTGTATATAGATATACATATATTTTATATATAAAGCATCAGATATAAAGAAATGTTTTTTGTTTCATACAAATCTCGTCAAAACAAAGAAAACTCAAGCAATATAACAAACACACAAGACAATCAAGACTCAATAATGGATATCGAACATGATACTACTAATGGTGACAATAATACTAGAAACGAAGAAAACACAAGCAATATAACAAACACACAAGACAGTCAAGACTCAATAATGGGTATCGAACATGATACTAGTAATGGTGACAATACTAGTAATCGGGAAATACTTTCAAAAAGAAATAGCAGTGGGAAAAGGTAAGACAAACACAAAAATAAACGTTATAATTTGTTCCGATTTTCAAATATTATAAATAAACTTTTGTTTCAGAAAACGATGTTATATTGACGAAGTTGAAAAGGTTTTCGTTAAAACTGGTAAACATAATGTAGAATGTTTAAAAAAAACAGAGTTCACTAGTAATGCTTGGATAACATTTACAAAATATCTAAGATATAATAGATATTTAAACAAAGTGTCTGTTGCACGAAAGTCAAAATTAGAAAAAAAATTAATATCGCTGCAATCTATGACACAAATGTAATGTAAAGTTTATTGCTTTTCCCCGCAGGGCTTACAAGGCGTTTTTGAAAGGAACGTACCCAAACCTTTTACAATGACCATTCCCCTTCGAGCCCTGGCCATATGCGACCTTACAATTTTCTTTTTCCCTCCCTCCCCGTATCCCCCTTCGCCCCTCTTCTTCTTCCTCCTCTTCCTCCGAAACTGCATCCCTCTGCCTCCCTCCTTCCTTCCTCTACTCCTCCTCCAAATCTCTCCTCCTTCTCCTGTCTCTCCCTCCATCCGTACCTCGTGCCCTGTGTACAAAAAGAAAACCAAAACGACCGAACATTCCCCCAGCCTCTTCTTATTCATCCCTCTTTCTTCGCGCCCATCATTCCCCATTGCCATCTCCTGCAGCCGCTCCCTCCATCCTTCCTCTACTCCACCTCCGAGCCTCTCCTCCTTCTCCTGTCTCTCCTTCCCTCCGTACCTCGAGCCCTGTATACAAAAGAGAAACCAAAACGACCGAACATACTTTATATCAACCTCCATTTTACCTCCCAATCTCTTATCATCCCTTCTCTCTCCCCTCCTCCTCTCTTTCCTTTTCCACCCTGCGCTCCTTCTCCTTCCTTGCGATCCCCTGCCTCTTTCCTCCCCTTCCTCGCTCCTCTTTCCTCTTTTCCCTTTCCCCTTTTTTATACTCTCTTCCCTCTCCTTTCCTTCGCCCAACTCACTTACCAATTTTGCCTCCATTATCTTTCGCCCCTTCCTCCATCCGTCCTCCGCTCATCCTTCCCTTCCGTCTTACCTTCCTCTTACTCCCTTTCCTTCCTGATAGCCTCGTCCTCGTCCGTATCCATTAACCCGCTCTCCTCCATTTCTCTCGCAATCCCATCCTCCTCTGATTTCCCTACTCTCACGCCTTTCTCCTCTCTACTTTCTTTTCTCCTTTCTTTCTCCCCTCTTTCTCTTCTTCTCGCCTCCACCGACTTGTCTTCCTCCATTTTCACTTTCAGTTTTTCTCCTTCCTTCCTCCTTGCGTTCAGTACCTTTTCCTTTCTAACCTCTCAATCATCCCGACTGTTCTCTTCCTCTTTCTGCCCTCTCACTTTCTTCCGTTTCCTCCCTGCACACACTCTTTCTTTCATTTCTTTCTCTCTCTATCTTCTTTATCTCATCTCTCTTTCTTACTAGATCCCGCGCCTTTCTCTTCTCTCCCTCCGACTTTCTCTTCTCTTTCTCTTAGTAGCACCTCTTTTCTTCCTTCGCGCCGTATCTCCATCTTTCTCTCCCTCTATCCTCCCTCTCTCTATCTCTTCTATCTCCCTCTCTTATGCCTTCCCTCCGCCAGGCCTTTTCACCCCTTCTCTCGCTCCCTCGTCCTTCCGGTTCGGCTTTCTCTCACTCTCTCGACTCTCTTCACCACCTCCTCATTCTCCCCTCTCTTTCCTTCACGTTCCTCCGCTCTTGCCTTTTGCTTCCACCTTCCCTTTACCTTCCTTATCTCCTCGATCCCAGCTGTGCAAGTACGCGGGGCACCATTTCATCGCCATTGACACGTGCGTTTCCACGTGCGTTCCTACACCGGCGCCTCGGCGTCCCGCCGTGGTGTCAGCCAACGGCCGACACCCAACGCCGCCTCGACTCTTCCACCGCTCCCGTCACGCCGCAACTCACCGCCCAACCAACAGCGCCCCTGTGAAGCCGATGCACTCTTTCTCCTCTTACGTCTCCGTCCCCTTGCCATCTTCTCCACGTCCTAACCTCCAAATCTACCCTTCCGATTACCCGCTTCCATTCTCCATCTGCACCATCCTCGACGCTTCCTCCATGTCCTCGACCTCCTCTGTATCTCCTCCACTTACTCCACCACTCCACCTCATCCTCTCGGCTTCTTTCCTTCCCAAAAAACACCTTTCCCCAATCCTCTCCACTTCGGGCCGACCGCCCGCCCCGCCCGCCGAACCGGAACCCTATGACACAAATGTTGAAAGCTAAAAATTTGGTAACAGAAGATGTTGCAAATGCCCTGAAGGTTAGTAATTAATAATGCTTTGAAACTGCAGATTTTTATGTATTTCGTAATTAACGAATAACTTAAAATACTTGTAAATTATATTTCAGTTAACAGTAATTGTTACGAATATAAAAATATAACATAAAAATGTGCAGTCCATAATTATATTGATATTTGTACAGAAGTCATTTAATAGATTGCCAACCAGCAATTAGTATTTGTTAATATAAGCACTATGGCAGTGATGAGATTAAAATTGTATTTAGGACAATAATGAGAGTAAATGTGTGTAGATATAATATAAAGAAAGTAGGTAAAGAATAGTATGTAATTATGTAAATGTAAAAATAATTATGTAAATGTTAAAAGTTAAAATAACAATTAAGAAAGTAAGAAAGTAAAGAAAAGTAAGTAATCATGTAAATGTAAGAGCAATTAGGTAAATGTAAGAAATTAAAATAACAAGTTTCCCAGCTAGAAATGATTTGTCGAATCGACGTCGATTCGACGTCGATGAGTCGATAAATGGTTGATGTCGATAACTAGTCAATATTGATTGGTCGAATCGACGTCGATTCGACGTCGAAGCATCAACGAATGATTGATGTTGATAACTGGTCGATACTGATTGGTCGAATTGACGTCGATTCGACGTCGAAGCGTCGACGAATGATTGATGTTGATAACTGGTCGATACTGATTGGTCGAATCGACGTCGATTCAACGTCAATGCGTCGATGAATTGTTAATGTCGATAACTGGTCAATATTGATTGGTCGAATCGACGTCGATTGGACGTCGAAGCGTCGACGAATGATTGATGTTGATAACTGGTCGATACTGATTGGTCGAATTGACGTCGATTCGACGTCGAAGCGTCGACGAATGATTGATGTTTATAACTGGTCGATACTGATTGGTCGAATCGACGTCGATTCAACGTCGATGCGTCGATGAATGGTTAATGTCGATAAATGGTCGATATTTTTGTCATTTTCGACCTCATCATAAAAAGATTGTTTTTAAGTTAATTGAGCAATTGCAAATTATGCAATTATTGCAATTGCAAATTATGTGAAGACTGTAAGAAATTTTTACCAGAGTATTGTTATCATATATTGTTGAATATGGCACATATATTTAAGGATCGAGTTAAGATAGCATTATTTTATTTTATCATTACGTAGATACTTTATGAAGACAGCAATTTTATTTGCACATGCAATTTTCTTTGCGGTTGAGTATCTCTTTACGCTATGTAATTGTAAAAAGTTCTTAATGTTCCTGCACTTGAAATGGACTTCAATTCGCGCGCGCGTGTCTTAGTCGGAGACGCGGCCTCGATACTCACACAAAAGGTCACGTCCCCTAGTAAAAAATTTTTAATATAAAAATATATAATTTTTAATATAAAAATATATAAAATTATATATAAATATATACATATAATTATATAAATATATTTATATATGTCTTTTATGTTAATTATATTATTATATATATAACAACTGTTATATTTCTACATAATTATATATGGGCAAATTTTTTCTCACTATTTCAAATTTCATTTTTATAAAAAAAGCAATGCAAAAATGATCTTTTTGATCATTTTTAGATTCTTCCTTTTATTCTTTTTCCTGTAATATGTACGAACAGAGATTATACAAGAGAAAAACATGTATGTACATATATTTGATATAGATAATTATTATATATAATATATTTATATATATTTTTATGTTTTTATATATTTTTATATAAAAAAATTTTTACCGAGCCGTGTTTGCGCGGCGCTTTTAGGCCTTCGGCAGTTCGGCTGACTTCGCATATGGACCGCCCAATGTTTCAAACATTATATTTTATATCAAAATAGTTTAAAAATTGTGAAAGAAGAATATTTGGATAAAAAATTCGAAAAAGTTGTAACACAAAAGATATTTTGCAACTTTTAAAATCGGCCTGTGTTACGCTAACTTAGTAGGTATACTGAGGGTTAATTATATATGATCATATATGATTTATTGAGACACACACACACAAAATTAAAATAATGCTTTTTAACTTAGATATATATTTATAATTGTAAATCCTAATTGTTTGTGTAGGATTTTTCTCTTGTGGTATTTTTTAATTTGCGTTTTGATATTGAACGTTATGATTATTGAATATCTTAATTTGCTATTATTATATTATTGTATTTATATTTGTCAAGACCAGAAATCCATATACTCGAGAAGTTCTTCATACGTGGTGTTGTTCGTTATAAAGATCATAATAAGTGTTGGAAATTTTTCAATATTTTGAGATGTACAAAACAATCTTGATTATTTCTCGTAAATGCTTGATTAATTTTTTATAAAAAAAAACTTATTTTCTCTTAAAGATGATATATTATTTGATATAGCAACAGTGATTTGTAGTTTATTTTTATTGTGTTTTATTATGCCTGCATCAAACTGATTTGTTTCAATTGTGTGATGCATTCCTTTGCGTTTTCACATATGTTTTCTGCTTTATTATGAATATTTTATTATAGTAATGAAATTATTATATGTATTTTTTTCCTTTGCTTTGTTGTTTGATCTAGATTGTTTTGTCAAGTAAACGGAAATTTAAAAGAAGAGCAGAGCGATTAATAACCAAAAGATGTAGACAGGAAAAAGAAGAACAATTAGTGAGGTCTAAAATTATGTCCAAAGTTATGTCCATAAGAAATAGCAGCAATTACAATAGTAGTAGCGTTTCTTCACTTGCTGATACCATTATTCCTATTGTATCCTCTGATGAGGCTGATGATTCTTTTGATCTGAGAAACGGTCAACATGCTCAAGTAAATGAAGAAAATAGCAGTGAAGAGCTTGCTCAAGCAGATATTCCACAGTTTTATTTAAATAAAGTAAACCGCAATAGTGATAGTGAAGGAGAAGTTCACTTTGAAGATGAAAGACTTAGTAGGCAATCTGGCAATGAAAATGATAGCGACAGTACAGCTGAAGAAAATGACAGAGTGCTGCAGTTTGATAATAATGTTGCAAGAGAACAATTTATTCTTAAAACACTTAAGGAATGGGCAAGAGCACCTGGTGTTCTTTCAATGTCAAAGTTAGATGATTTACTTCAGAGACTGTTCCGTGGATTTCCTAATTTGCCAAGAAGTTATAAAACTCTATTGGGTAACCCCAACGTTAATATTGATGACTTTGATGAGAGTCAGTTTTGGTACAGAGGTATCAAGGAAAATCTAGACTCTTATTTACTGCATGAGTATTTGAGACTAAATGAAGAAATTCAAATTGATATTAATGTTGATGGTTTGCCTTTATTTAGAAAGTCTAAAAAGAAGTTTTGGCCTATACTTGGCAAACTTGTAGGTACTAAAAATGAGCCATTTATTATTGGTATTTATTTTGGAAAACATGATCCAGACGATGTTGAACAGTTTTTATTAGATTTTATTAATGAAGCAGATGGACTTCTTAATAATGGTTATCTACGAGATGATAGAACATATCCCTTTTCCATTAGGCATTATATTTTAGATGCACCTGCCAGATCGTTTGTTAAACGTTGCATAGGACATTGTGGTTATGCATCCTGCGAAAAATGCACTGTATGGGGAATTCGAGCAAATAACAGAACTGTTTACCTTGATCTTAATGCACCTCTAAGCACTGATGAGTCATTTTGTAATCAGGAGCAACCATATCATCATAGAGGAGTTTCACCACTGTTGAGATTAAGAGCTGGACTTGTGTCTCAGTTTCGATTGGATTCTATGCATCTTGTATACGAAGGAGTTTTTAAAAGGCTGTTGGAAGCTTTGATTTATTGGCCAGGATCTTGGAAACTTCATTTGACTGTTTTCCAAAAAATTTGTACTACTCTTAAGCAGATTAAAAGTTCATGTCCACGAGATTTCAACCGTCCCCCCAGAAGTTTAGAAGAATTAAGCTTTTTCAAGGCTACAGAATTCAGACGCTTATGCATGTATGATGGTGTATGGGTGTTTAAAGAAATTCCTAAAAATCTATACAAACATTACTTGCTTCTCCATTGTGGCATTTATATTTTAGCTAGTCCTCTTCATCATCAAACTTTAAATAATTTTGCCAACAAATTGCTAAGACCATTTATTGAGTATGCTGCTGCAGTATTTGGAGACAAGTTTGTTGTATATAATGTCCACTCTCTGAGTCATCTTGCGGATAAATGTGCTACTCATGGTACTTTAGATTCCTTTAGTGCTTTCCAATTCGAGAATAAATTAAAGTCTATCAAGGAGACACTGCGATCTGGTTTTAGACCTTTGGAACAAGTAGCAAAGCGTGAAATGCAGAGAGGAAAGAAAGTGGTGTATTTGCAATCTGCAAGAAATAAAGTTTCACTTTCGAAGAAACATGTTGATCCAGACGAGGGTTTACAAGTATTACAATATCGTCGCATCATAGTAAACGATGTTCTTTTAACAGCCAATGGAGCAAACAACTGTGTAAAAACTACCAGAAACCAAATTATTTTATTGAAAAATATCATTAATAGACATAATGAAGTTTACATTGTGGGGAATATGTTTAACCACAAGGAAGATTTCTACACTTATCCTGTTAATTCATCAGAATTGGGAATATTTAAAGTATCCGATTTAGAACAAAATAAAACTGTGATCAATATTTAATCTATTGCAGCAAAGTGTTGGTTAATCCCAATTGAAAGGGATAACAAAGCTTTTTTGTGTGTACCATTACTGCACACTATTCCTTTTTATAAGTAGTGCTTATTTGTCACTTAAGAAATATCATGCTGTCTGCAGTGTCATAAATCCAATCCACATACTGTATTATTTTATAGTAGATTATTCTCTCCATGACATATGCAATTATAATATTGTCGTTATCAACAATCTACGAACCAATCATATCTGTTTTGAAACTCATTTAATAGATAGTTGCTTCTTTTCATTTTTTTTAGTAAGTTGTTTTATATTTGCATTTTTCTTGGTTTTTGTAGTATATTTACACTTATTAGTTATAATT